>JAIXND010000782.1:321853-338539 GCA_023646645.1 Varanus salvator macromaculatus
TATACATATCCAGATTTTGTTTGATTTTGTAATTTTAAGTGAATAGCAGGAATGAACCATGTATTCAAATCATCTGTTGCAGCTGTTGTTTAAAAAAAAAAAACCAAGGTAGGGGCACTTTGGATAGGCTTTCTTCATATAATGTGAAATCTCTCATACTGTCCTAGTACAGATAACCTACAGTTGTTCTATGGGTGACATGGTCTAAAAGTTGAATCTTAACATGATCCTGAACACTTTATCTTGTATCATCACATTGTGCGATTTTGGAGGAGTTTCAAATCAATTTTTCAGTTGTGGTTAATTGAGTAGAAAACAATTAACCAAGCTTCAACTTTTCCTTCATGATTGCTACTTTATATCAGCCTATCATTCTGAACATTTCCCTGTGTATTTTACCTTGAGTCACCTCTGTAATATATACAATTTCCCTAGCAATTGTGTTCAAAATCATAAGGGGAAAGAATGAATTCCTTCTATAAAACTTGAAAGTCATTCTTTCCATAAGCCTTTCCCCTGTCACTAAAAACAATCAAAAATACTAATTTACTGCACAGAAATTATTATAGCATCGAATCCAACAGATGCCTGCACGAGAGAAAAAAATGCCCTTATCTGTCAGCAGAAGGACAGCAAGCAGGCAACTCACCTAGTTTCTCTAAGCAGGGAATTTTAAACCCTCGGAAGCTGCCAGTGAGAAGGCCTTGTTTCATGCCCCTAGTAAATGTGCCTCTGGTGCTTCCTCAGACAATCTTAAAATATGGCAGGATCATATGAGAGAAGGCTGTTCTAAGAACCATGATGGATCAGATTAAGGGGCCATCTAGTCCATAATTCTGTCTGCAAAACATTTTGCCCACAGAAAACTCACATGCAGGATGTGAATGCAACAGCCCCCTACCACCCAAGGTTCACAGCAACTGGTGTACATAGGCATACAGCTTCTGAAACAGGAAGTAGCATATAGCCATCAGAAATGGGTAGTTTTGATAGCCTTCTCCTCCATGAATTTGTCCAATCGCGTCTTCAAAACAAACTGATTGGTTGCCATCACTACATCGTGTGGTAGCACAATGCATAGCTTAATTATGCTCTATGTGAAGGACTACATCCTTTTAACTGCCTTGAATCTTTTCCAACCAGCTTCACAGGGTGACCCTGTGTCCTTGTGTTAGGAGACAGGCAAGAAATAATTGATCATTGACTAATGGGATGAACTGAACAGTGGCCATTTCTTATCATACCCTTCTTAACTGATGACACTGTGGGAAATTATACTTCCATTTTACACATTTTTCAACATAAAAAGTAAGGGTTTCATGGAATGATGCCTAAATGTGAGGCTCAGAGGGAAAAAAGCTAATAATAAAATCTGACAATTTAATTCTAATGATAAAATAGGAAGTGTTTAAGAGGCTTGCTGAAGTGTATCTAGGAAACAGGTGCGGCAGGGAAAACTCATTCATTTTTAAGCATACAGAGAAACTTCACAGGTTCATCAGTGATTTCTCCATAAAACATGCTCTTTCTGGTTCAGCTGAGGCCTCAGAAGAATAATGTAACATTTAGGGAAAAATATAAAACCCAGCAATCCTGCACTGGAAGATATGATAGAGAAGATCTCCACAGCCACCATGTATTTTCCTTTGGTGCTCACATAGGTTGGAATAAAGCACAGCCAAACACTGCAGAATAGCAACATGCTGAAACTGATTAATTTAGTCTCATTAAAGCTCTCTGGCAGTTTCCTGGCTAAGAAAGCCATAGTGAAGCAGATAATAGCTAAAAAGCCCATGTAGCTCACAAGACAGTAAAACATGATAGTGGATCCTTCATTACACTCTAGTATATTTTCTTCCAATACTTCTGAGTGCATATAAAAATTTGGGAATGGAGGATAAGTTGCTAGCCACAAAATGCAAATGGCTGCTTGAATGAAAGAACAGGCTAGAACAATGAAGATGGCCAGCCTCTTCCCCACCCACTTCCTTATCCTGGAGCCAGGTTTGGTGGCCTTAAAAGCTAGAATCACTGTAACAGTTTTTGCCAACACACAAGAAACAGCCACCAAGAATATCATGCCAAAAGCAGGTTGCCGTAGGAGACATGTGATCTTATCTGGTCTGCCAATAAATAGTAATGCACAAAGGAAACAGAACAGAAGGGAGATGAGAAATGTGTATGTGAGATTACGGTTGTTTGCTTTGACTATGGGAGTGTCCTGGTGCTTTACAAACAATTGTAGAATCAGAGCTGTTACCACAGAAAAGAAAAGAGCAAAACTGGCTAAAATGATTCCCAAAGGTTCTTCATAACTGAGGAAGGTTACACCTTTTGGAATACATGAATTCTGATCCTTGTTTGGATATTCCTCTTCTGGGCACTGAGTACAATAATCCATGTCTGAAAGGGAAAGTTGAAAATTAGTTGCAGTTACTTTAATCTTTCAATCATAGTTTCTATCCAATGTATTATTCCATATTCAGTGGTATGTAAGGATTACTTGGAATGACAGTAAAAAACAAAAACTGTCATTAAGTAGATTTCTCTTCTGTGTGTGTGTGTGTTTGTCCACCTCACATTCGTGTGTATGTGTGCACTCACATTCATGTGTGTGTTATTTCTAGAGTAATTAGATGAATAGCAAGTATTTTAACATCATATGAGAGATTAAAGGAAGTGGAAAAAGCAAACTTAACTCAGTGGTCTGAATAATCAAACACCAAATAATCAGTTCCCAGAGGAATTTGTTTTATGTCAAAGGACTGGGGATGACTCTACAAGGATTAGAGATCTGATACCATTTTCACTTTTTGGATCAAAAGTCTCAACCAAAGTAGACATTGTTTTTAAATAGCTATAAGTTAGCAGGGTGGTTTGTTGTGTGTCACAAAGGGAACATAAATACAGGAGAAAAATACACTTCCAAGCATTTCTTAGGCCCAAAGAACTAGCTTTTCCTTGGATACAAGTTCAAGTGAATATGTTTGATAGATGAAGGCAGAGAGTAAACAAAACAAAGAATAACACAATGCAATAATTTCTCTGAAAAATAAATTAACTGAAGGGGCAATATTTTGACCATTAGACAGTGTTATAGGAGCTGCAAGATATTTTAGATTCCCATATCCAAGGACAGAGACAGTGCTCTGACATCAGAGCTGGGGCTCAGCACTCCAAGCCCACTCCTCACAGGCAGCATGGAAAGAATCATACCAACTACCTCTCCAAGGTCAGGGAAACAACCTCAGGGAGAGGGGAAATGGGACATTCCAGTGGACAAAGAGCAGAGTAGATTGAAGAGTTCATAACTTGAGCTTTCCTGATGCCTCTGCAGCTTCCTTTCTGAACCCTATGGTTTGCCCTACCTTGATGGGCAAAAAAAAAAAAAAAACCCTGAAAAAACTGCAATATGTTAAGAGACAGAGGCAGAGATTGCTTTTGTCACTCTTTCTGTTCTGCAATGGATGATCACAAGCCTCTGAATTTGAGGGTTTATGGGTATTACCACTAGATTGTGTCCAAAGTCCTTCCACTTACATCTATTGTCCAATCTATTCTTTATTAAATAAAACAAACAAAAAACAAAACAAAATCACTTCTACTCTTCCAAAACAAAAGTCAACACTATTTCATGTTGGTCCAAGATCTGCAAAACCAGCAAGTTGGAAGCTAAGGATGTTGTCTTTATAGATGTGTCCTGTGTGTGGTGATTACATTGAGCAATGCTACAAATTATATATTCCCTACAGTTTATGCTGCACATGCCCACATTTTTTCTTGTTTTTCAGACCCCAGTCCATCAGAGGATGAGAGTCTGGGATGAACAACAACAACAACAACAGTTCCACATTTTTGTAGTCCTTTATTCCCTTATGAAGCAATAACCTTGGTGTGCTGCTATTGGAATTCTCCCATGAGTTGACCACTTTGTTGATGTTCACAAGGAAATACAGTTTGTGACACTGTTATTGATCATGGGGTACACCTGTTGAGCCTTAGCTTCCCAGTTCATTAATAGAGCCAAAATGACATTTAAAAAAAAAATCATTGCTGTAGCATCAGCCTCCTCCCTCTTGTTCTTAGATGCCTCACTTAGATGACTGCAATCAGCTGGCTAAGTCTTTTGCAGGATAGGAGAACTGCATTCTGTGCAGTTAAAGGGTGATACCTCTGCCCTATATAGGATGCCAATAATCCTTCAAGTTCATAGAATTATGGACAACAAAACTGGATTGAACTTTAATAATATTCTATTTCAATGACTCACTTAAGATTTATTTGCTTATGTGTCTGTTAAAATGATAGGCTATCAGTATGGAAAGTCCATTGCCAATCTGTCCAATACAGGTCTTCAATAAAATGCTCTTCACTTTGATAGGGATGTGAAAATCAGCAAAACTTACATTTATTAATTTCTTCCATTTCCAGTTTGAATTCTACCTATGTTCCTCTGATTGTGTGTATGCCTTACTCTGAAAATAGTATGTATTTCCATTTGCAATTTAAGGTGGGCAGTATCCAACTATCCAGCTAGCAAAAATTAGATTCCGAATTATGCACAAGAGAACAATCCAACTAAAGTCACAGCTATGGAAGCGCAACTGAGCAATGGTTGTGTGTTGTTCAACCAGTTATGCATAATTCTTATACAATCCACTGTGCAATCAGTTGTCCAATCCATGTGCTACCTATTCTACTACTAGTTATGCAACTCATGGTGCAAGCAGTTTTATGAAAATAATGGACAACCACTTGCACAATGGAAAAATTCAGCTATGCTAGCAGCATTTGAGTTTGCAAAATGATGCCTTTGGCTATAGATCTACATATACAAGAATGCAATGTACTCGTTAAAGTGTTTATGGCATTTATGGCATTTAAATCCAGACCCATGTGTATCACTTGCACAGCTAGCAGACTTTCCTCCATATTGGTGAACAGTTGTCATTTAACTACATGGGAAAAGAACACAGCTGGAATGTTTGCAGATCTCCCCACCACCACCACAGCCCCTTGATGCCTCTACTACATTTGGAGTACTCACAATGCACAACCTGCTGGATTGTGAGGGATGACTCTGTAAGCTGCATCTCTTACCAGCATAACTTGAGATCTTCCCTTTTGGACATTGGATACAGTCGTAACAGCAAAAGGGCTTCCCTTCCTTCTCTTTCCTTCTATATCCAGGCTGGCAGTGGTCATTGCACAGTGAAATGGGCATTGCCTAATACATGAACAACAATTTAGCAACAACAATAATAGCAAATAAGGCTCTGGAGAGAGCCTTTTATACAACAGGTGGCTGAAATATTCTTTGGAATTAAAAGAAATGTCACAAGACTCTTTCAGGTATGATCAAAAGTTTGGGACAAGTGCTCGTATCTCATAGCATTAGTCCAGTGTTTTATGCCTTGGACAACAGGGTTGGATCCAGACTAACACATTTAGCACATTGTGATCAGCTTGTTGTTTTGTTCTTAATTATTAAAAAAAAAAGTCTCAGCATAACCCAAACCAAGATCCATGGGTGTGTCTGTGTGTTTATCTGAAAACAACAGCATATTCTAAAATAACTTTCCCCTGCTTTTATGGTAACTGCACAGTTGTGTGCATGTCTACTCAGAAGTAAATGCCACTGAATTCAATGGTACTTATTCCCAGGGAAATGAGTATAGCCCATTGTTATGAGTATAGCCCATAGTAACAGAGTTCCATAGCTCATGTCCTTATTCCAGCATTCTACAAATGAATAGAAACAATAAGTCACTGTGTTGATGTTACTTCCATCTAAAGGTTTTTGGGTTATTTAAGCTGTACTTAAACAGCTTTAGCTTAAGCTTATTTTCTATCTTGGGTTTCGCACTGGAGAGACTAAAAAGAAACAAGCAAACAAAAGAAACAACCACTGAGAGCCAGTGTGGTGTAGTGGTTAAGAGCATGGGACTGGGACTCAGATGATCTGGGTTCTAGTCCCCGCTCAGCCATGGAGCCAACTGTGTCACTTTGGGCCAGTCACAGACTCTCAGCCCAACCTACCTCACAGGGTTGTTGTTGTGGGGATAAGATGGAGGGGGAGAACAATGTAAGCTGCCTTGAGCCCTTTGGGGAAAAAGGCAGGATATAAATCGAATGAATGAATTAAGCAAGCAAGCAAACAAGCACAAACAAAAATAGAGAAAATGCAGAAAGGAAAAACAAAAGAGGAAAGAAATATTTGCAAGTATAAAATAAAATATTTTGCTAGATGCTAATAGAGATTACGGTGTTGTTCTTATGAAAAAATAAAATTGCAATTCAAGCTGATAACTCTGTGATTATAAGAAAGTTGGAATTATCTACAACCATCCCCACTGGAAATCTGGAAAAAATGCTGTATTGTATAGGATCTTTATGCATAAAATAGTCAGCTTCTTTTTTAAACTGTCACAACAAAACCCTAGCACTAGTCACCTCATGGGGTCCCTTTAATATAGCTCACCGGAGGAACTGCCAAAAACAAAACAAAGAAAATGAAATCAAAAGAAATGAACAAAATAAATAAAAAGATCCAGTCCTGTCCAACTCAAATCACACTGTAGAATAGAAAACTCCCCACATACTCAGCTAATGGGTTTATTGGGGGAATTTTTTCTACTCAGCCTAAGCATAATCAGCTAGTGTTATGCTACATCCTGAAAGAAAAGAGTGGCCGACACAAAGAAAATGATGAGCTGCCTAAAGTGGGGTGGATTTGAGCCCCACACATTTCCTCTAGGTTGCATGGTGAAGTGGGCATATGTGAAAGATTTCACATATAGCACTTACTTTAGTAAGTTCTTTGAAGAAAAGGCTGAGAAATAAATGGGCTTGCCTAAGCATACATAGCAAGAGCATCTTTCAAGCATTTTGGGAATGTTCACCTTTGTGTAATTGTTTTTAAATATGTATTTATTTAATTGAATTTATTTGAGAGCCATCCATTAGCATCACACACTCTGGGCAGCCATTACAATAATAAATGTCAATAAAATAGCATAAGATAAAAGTAATACAAGTAAAAACAAATAAAAATGAATGGATGGATGTAGGAATAGTATGACTATTTACATTTGAGTTTTCCCAGATCGTGACTGGGCCTCAACAATCAGACTCCAATAGATTTTATAGTTGGAACACTTTGTAGACCTCCCATATTTTCTTCCTACCTGGTTAAACCAGTTGTGCCATAAAATGTCTCCCTCATTAATGGCAAATGCTTGGTCTGGAGGCAACTGGGGATCCAGCCTTCCAATTGTCACTCTTTGAAAAGACTGGTTTGGAAAAGTGACCCAGTTAATAATATCATAGCCAGCTTCTAGTTCCCTATGCTGGTTGAAAGAAACTGGCTCCCCGACACTGTTATTAAATGACATACTTTTGAAAAAATAGTGAAGCTACAAAGAGAAAGAAAGGGATGAAAAATTCATACAAATAAGTAAATGAGTTACAACAGGGTTCAAGAGCTTCAGAACAATTTATAGGTCATTAACTTTGCATTGTGTGGACAAGATTTAGCCTTTCCTTTGCTGCAAAATAACTATGCTTGAACCCTGTTTGGATTGAGGCTTCTGTGCACCAGTGGGGAAGATATATGTCTCCCTCCCAATGAAGTTCCACCCATTCCACAGAAAGGAGCACTTAAGAAAGAAGGAACACTCCAGTGACTCCAGAGAAGAGTCTACTTTTAATCCATACATTTAAATTAAATCTATGAAAAAAAAGTGAAATGGTGTAAATGGAATGGTGAAATTTAATGTCCTGCAATAGCATGAGGTTGGACCCAATAGACTTCTGACCCCTTTCAACTATGGTTTTATGGAATTTGGAGATGTGCATGACAGAGAGGGAGGGCTGTTTACTCTTATCATGGCTTGTAGTGATCCCAGTCCAAAATTGAGCTGTACATAGTTATTGCAATGCAACAAAGATGAAAGATGCAGTTAAGGTTCCCCTGCATGTGATGTCATTCAGGTAAATTGCTTAGTGATGCTAGCTATCTTAGTCTGCTAAGTGATGCTCACAGGAAATTTTGTTCAGCTGATACATGTTTGAGAGAAAGTGTTTTAGTGCCCTGAGGAATGTTCTTGTGTTTTCCACTTGTACTTGCATTTGGTAGTGCTGTGCTGAAAATCCATCATCCCTCCAGAATGGTTATTCTTTGCTAGGAGAATTTTAGGGTGAGTGAGGGTGCTAAAATTTAGCAATTTTCACTGGGGAAAGGAGAAAATCGGGAACTCTCTCTGTCATCAACATCATTTTTACAGAACATCCTTTGCCACCACATTGAGTGGCAGCAGTTCTGCAATGAGCAGGCCCACCCCCATATTTCCATTCTATAAAATGTCCTAGTGGGGGTGATGCTCAGTCAGTCATTGAGTCAGGCACCTATTTGCTGTTGTGTAGAATGTCAAGTACAAATTTGCAGGATCTCACCAAATTTGAGTACCTTATACAAAACCTCTTAATTCTAGCAAGAGTTTAGCAAAGATACCTGCTCCGGGGATATCCAAGGGTACAAGTGGATTATTTGTATTGCTTTTCCTCTCAGAGGCTGCTGAGAAATTATTTGACTAAGAGAATCACCTTTGTGGGTTGCTGCAGATGGGGGATCTTTATATAGGGAGATTCACTTTTTAGTCCCAAGAAAGGATGCAGGTTTATTTTCAGGAAGTGCTGCCTTGAGATTAAATCAACACAAAATTTGCATGTACGAGTTTAGGTGCTATAGGAGAGAATGCAGCAAAGTGTTGGAGGAAAGGATTGTCTCTCAAAAACAAAAAGATCCTGGGGGGGAGGGGAGCAGCAGCACCCTTTCAACAGGGGATGTTCTATGTTGATAGTTATGCTTTACCAAAGAGATAAATGTAAATAGTCCTCAAATTTGTATATATGGTGTTTTTGTCTGCTAAAATAAGAAAGGCATTGTGATGGCATCCTGAAAGCTGGAGGAGAGAGACAGAGAGAGACAGAAAATCTTCCATTTCTCTGTTTCAACTATTACCTTACATGGTTGTTGTTGCTGAAGGTTCAATACATCTCCTGTCATTACACTGGGTTTGGCTATGGATGAAAGCATGGCATGCAAAGCATGTGCCACAGCATAGGCAGCATTGTAGATACTATAGCTGTGGCCACTCACACTCATTTCGAACACTACTGCAGGCAGGTTTTCAAGGTCTTCTTCCCCAGTACAGACATCCTTTGCTTCTTTGTCCACATGTGGACTGAGAGAAACACAGGCAAACGCTTGTTTCCAGAAGTCTCCAATAAAACCATCATTTTCTGGCTCAGAAAGTTTTCTGTCCAGAAGAAAGCGGTGGAATCCACGTAGCTCTTTTGAATGAACTGTAAAGGACAAAGTGCCATGGATGGGTTGTACATCCCAACCCCTTTGGTAAATCAGAGCTGCTATGTCCATCTGAGCTGTCAAAATCCACACTTTACCTCTGTTCCTTATTGTTGTATATTCCATTTCAGGAAGATGAAGCAACCATCTCCAATTTATCATGGATTGAGTCTCTCCATAGAAGATGACTACATTGGTGTTGCTGTCCATAATAATATCATACAATTTTGCTCCCCACTTCAACATGTCAAAAACATCCGTGATGTAAGCTGCCTTGACTCTTTCTATTATAGCAAAACAGATGCCATGCTGTGAAAACATCGGTATCACAGTCTGCAAGAACTTTTCTCCATTGTCATCCTCTGAAACCAGAACTCCCAGCCAGACCCAGCTAAAATACAAAAGTAGTCGAAGAATCCCGTCATATTGGTGAGTTTCATTTGGGACCATTTGATAGAAAGAAATGGTTTTGGTATTATATCTCATCACTGGAGTTGAGCCATATGTGAACTACAAAAGGATTAAGTGGATATAAGAAGAAAGGGAAGGCCAATTTATTATTTCCTCTCTGGCATAGGAGTGGATGTATGAATGTGTAGTCAACATGCATCTAAAATAGTAGAACTTATCACTAATTGTGAGCTGAAATACATATTTAGTTTTAATCTTTATGTGCAAAAAGGATGAAATTACTGAAACACACAGGACATGGTCTGATTTTACTAACTCAGGTATCACTAGCGGAACACTGACAAATTATTCCAATGCACAAACTGTGGAGCAATCTTCTTGCATAACCATTGGCAGTACTGAGCCTGAGAAAATGTAACTTTATTTGGTTTCTCCTCCAGCATGCAGTGGAGAAGTTCATCTGTAGTAGTGCAATGCTAGGAGAATGAGACATTTGGATACTGTCCAAAGTGTGGCAATGAAAAACCAACACGGAGACACCATTTTAAAATTGCACAGCAATGTAAAAGAAACTGCATCCAATAACACCATGTGGGATTATCTTGTAGGCTGTTTCACTTATTTGTTCATTCAGTTTTACAATCTCAGTTGACTCCCTACTTATTCCTATTTTTGTATAGTTTTGTTCTTTATATATGCATGCAGACACTGTTTTTACATTTTAATAACATTATTTCTTCTATAATTTTATGTTGATCAGAATTACTGTTTCTTCTGGAAGGCACTCATCATTTTATAACATTCACAAATAGAAATCATTGTCTCCTTTGATGGTATTGGAACCTTGGATCTATATGCTTTGTTCTGCCCTTCAAAGGCTTGTTCTGCCCTTTAAAAACAACAATTTTTAATTTTCAGTGCAGATTTTGGACATGTGCTACAGATTATATCCCTGTAACTTTTAAATCCAAACTTTTGGCCAAAAATAGGTCCTACAAGTCATAGCACGGCCCAGCAAGGGATGTACCAATTTCTTGTTTTTACTCATAAAAATCCAGAGAAAATTCTTCAAGGTGCAAACTCAAGCATGCATCCACCAATTGTTTTTTTGAAAACTTTGGAACACAGTTATCTCATTCCAAAATCTCAGTCCAATTTGTTCAAAGTTCCTATTTTCTGCAAATCTACTCAGTAGATTGAATTAGCTTTGGTTATTGGCATCAATTTTAGATTTGGGTAATCTTATTTGATCTTTCCTTAATTTGCGCAAATCTGCATTTGTGCAAAACAAGCAATGATTGCAAATGTGACTCAGATATGAAACATGACAGTGTTCAGAGAATCCTGGAAAACAAGAACATTCCTCAATTACCTGTTCCTAGTTCCAGTACTTGTTGGCCTCTTTTCCATCTAAAGTTGTATAAAAATTCACCCTAAGTTATGCAGAAGACCAGAACATTGTTACTTATGAAGAAGGTTCCTTCTGAGTTGATGTACAGAAGGCAACCAACAACTATTGATTAACTCCCTCTACTGACCAGGAAAAGAAAGAATGATTTGACACATTTCTAAATAGTGTAATTGTCCCTGTATCCTCCCTGCCCTTGTTTAATCTGTGGCTACAATTCAGGTAGAGAAAATTGACAAATCACTCTGTCAGGTTTGAATTAGAAGAAAATTGGGTGAGAGTAGATAGTTTGAGGCAGGAATTTCATAGGAGCTGAAGGTGCTGTTACTCCCTGGGAAAGTTCTGGCCCCATGGCCATAGAGGTAGGCAGTGTATAGACTCAGTAGTGAAATAGGGTGTGGTCAGGATGTCTTGCATGCACCAACCCAGAAGGAAACATCTCAGTATATACCACTGTACAACCTTCCAGTGTGCTGTGCAAGGTATCCAAGAAAGGGCTATGATAAACTTGTGCCCAATTAGGATGAGTAAACAATTAAAAACAGCATTATGGAGGAAGGATTTCAGTACCTTCTGAAATACTCTCCTTCCATATGCTAGTCAAGCTTTTGTCTGGTAAAACCTTTTGAAGAAATGGAATGTATTTGTGTCCTGAGCCAAAAGCAGAGCTGAATTGAAGCAAGGAGAAGCTTTGTACTGGTCTATCATTCAGAAATGTGTGGCTTGACCTGGTTTTCCTGCTTGTTACAAGGGTTAGCACATTGCTGGAACTTTTCCTCACACCAACCTGGAGATGAAAGGTATAACTCTGGTTCCAGGAAGAATATGTGCTAGCTAGAACCTTACCCCTTTCATCATGTGCATCAGTCTGCAAATCAAAGAATTAATATATTATGTGCAAACTATGGGGACTATTTTTCTTGGGGAGCATACACATGACCCAGAATATTTCTTTGTTATATACCATGTGCTTAGCTGCAGGCTCCAAATGGTTTGCAACAAAAAAGGAAGACCAGTCCCCCCGACACACCAAAATCAAACAAATATCAATCAAGTAAAAATCATAAATTATTCAATAAAATAATAAGCAATCCCAGGTGAACCAATGGTGATATAAATACAAATATCTACTGTCTCTCTGTCTATCTCAAACATATCCTTTCCTGCACAAAAGCACATTGTACCATAAAGAAAGTAATACATAAATAAATAAATGTGTATGACTTTTTGCAATCCAGGATTCCAAACATGAACACATTCTTACCTGTGGGACCTTGTAGATGCCTAAAACTGCTGCCATTACCAAGGAAATTTCAGAGTAAAGACCCCCAATAACTGCTTTCAGATGGTAATGAGTGTCACACTTGTAGTTGGGGATAAATTTGTTCTGTGGAGAAAGAAGTCCCATTGTGGCACGATAGGTCCACCTTTCACTGAAGTAGCTATCATAAATACAGAACCCCATGGTAATGTTGGGCAAGAGGTGAGGGGTTTCATTGATTTCCTTCACAGCAAAACCCAAGGCCAAGGTATGCTGATAGTTCTTAGTGAGCACACTACAAAGAGAGTAGCAGAGGAAATCTTAACTTACTAAAAATAGTGTCACTGCTTTGTAGTTAACTAAGAATATCTTTTATGGAAAGAACCTAATCTATAGAATATTTATGGCATTTGAATCTAATTAAGTGGATTTAGGATCACAAAAATGTATTCTGATCTCATCCTTTCTTCCGTCCATCCCTCTCAACTCCATTTGAAAATGGACTTTCTCAAGTGATTTCACAATCTGTCGTTCATTCAGATTCTGAATGAATCTGCTGTGCCTTCAGTAATTCTTCAGTGAGTGTTACATGTATTACTGTATTAAAAATAATCAAAGAGAAATTTAACATGGTGAGAATTAAAACAACAACAACCACAGCAACTTTGTACAGTAAACTCCTTACAGGCTCTCACCAATCAGTGATTGACTTGGGTGTTCAATGAAGCTGTAAGGTTCAAAGGGCATGAAGTTCTGTGAAGTGATGCCACCAATGAGAAGGTCACCTGGTTGACAGTAACTGTGAAGAATAGGAAGTGGATCTCCAATGTTGCTTTTTAGTATAAGGTTTTGGCATGCAAAGTGATGTATCAACATCAACTGCAAAACAAGTAACATGACTACTCTAAATAATGAGATGTTTCCAAGATATGCATTTCCAAAAGAGAGATTTTGTGGTTCAGCTATTTTTTGGAGAATCCAGTCTGACTTAAATTGCTTTTCAGGTTTGTATTCTCATCCAGGTTTCAGGTTTGTATTCTCATTCAGTCCCAGATATGAAATACAGGGCAGATTCATCCAATTAATTATGCTTTCTGGGAGAATAGGTTTTTTAACAAATGACAATAATGATTTGGGTCCTATGGGGTCAATTGATAATTACACAGAAGGAGAAAGCTACTTGTCCAAATTAATATTTCTCAGGGGAATTTCTGGGGGAAATGTGTTTGTTTTTAAAACCATATTGAAGTATTTTCTAATTGTTTAGTAGTAAAGCAAGGGGCATATGTGCTTAGAACAAGGATAGGAAATCTGTTACCCTCCAGCTATTTCAGACTAAAACTCCTATGGATGTTCTAACAAAACATTAACAGCTACCAGTGCTGGGGTGGACAAAGGGGGACACCAGGTTTCCTATCTTTGACCAAAAGGAGGAAAAAGCTACTAGAAAATGATGCTGGTCCAGACTTAGGGTGGGTTTTAATGTCATAACAATCAGCCATAGTAAGTTACTATAGTTGTTTGTTACAACAAAGTTTCTAAGAGATAATCAGAAAAACCTGCAGTATTTTTACTGCATTTTATTGTATGTTAAGCTATTTAAACTTCATTTTAACATTGCTGTTTTTATCATAAAATAATAGAATATCAGAGTTGGATGGGGCCATCAGGACATCAGGTACAATGCTCTGCTCAGTGCAGGACACCAGGTTAAGACATCCCTGTAAAATTATAGAATAATAGGACTATATTGGTTGGTTGGTTGGTTTTATTCATTGTTGTAAACTGCCCAGAAAGCTTTGGCTATGGTATAGAAATGAAATAAATCATCATCATTGCCGTCACCACCATGACTGTAATGGCTTTCTTTTTAAGCAGACCTATCCCACTATACTATATATACCAAATTAGATTTGGTATTATATCCTAAAACCAAACTCAAAGTGGCTTATATCTTTCCTTCTGCTGCTCTCAATCTTATCCCCACAACAACAAACCTGTAAGTTAGGTTGGTCTGAGAATGTGCCCAAAGTCACCTAGTTGACTCCATGGCTGGGTGGGGACTAGAACCCAGATTGCCTGAGTCCCAGTCCTGTGCTCTTAACCACTGCATCACACTGGCTCTTCATACCTCACCACCAGGCATGCATCTCAGGGGTTGTCACTTGTACTCTAGGAAAGTAGTTGCTCCTTTCAGTGCTCCACATAACCTTTTCTTTTCCTTCCTGTAGCTAATTGATATCCCTTCCTTGTCTGTTTCTGTTTGTGATGTGTGTGTAACCCTGAGTATGTTGCCCACCTACTTCTGCTTCTCACTTTATTACAACTCTTCCTCCACTCATTGCTTGATTGTGTTTAGCATTGTGCTTCTTTTACTTCTCTTTCCCAACCACACCTCAGATACCTCTAGCAATTACCTCATTCCTATTTTCCAAGTATGCATGAGATCTTTCCCATAGCATCACTTTCCCAAAGCTTAGTCCCTTCTGCAGACACAGTTTAGATTTTACTAGCTTGTTTCTGGAAGCTATCTCCTAGACTCTCCTTTCCTCCCTTTGCATTCTTGCAAAATTATCCAGCTGGAATCTCTGGCTTTAAATTATTTTGCTATCTTCTGTTAAAAACTCATTTCATTTTGAAAGAAAAAAAAGAGGTTTTGGTATTCTGACTGTAAGCAGAAAAAGCATCCTACAATTAAAATATATATTGAAATGCTGCTGCAGTTGCTTTGCTGCTGCATATTCATGCTGTTCTTCTCCACCCTACCTCAAAGAAAATGTACTTCATTTGTTCAGTCTAATGGCAAGTTCCTACAGGGAAATGCATTAGTGTTCTATTTATTTATCTATTTATTTATTATTTAAAACTTTTATATGCCATCCTATATGGGAGACACCTCAGGACGGCTTACAATATTAAAATCAGAATTGACTAAGACAATCAATTACAATATAATAAAACAATATATAACCAATAAACATAAAAAAAATCAAAAGTGACTGCTAAAACCATTAAAATATTAAATTTTAAAATAAGAATTTAATTAAAAGGTTTTGACCTGGCACTGAAAAGAATATAGGCTCGGTGCCAGTCAAACCTTTCCAAGGAGTGCATTCCACAATCTAGGGTATTTTCCCCACTCTTTTTTAGCTACTTCAGTTCTATTTTAACTACATTCCTATTAAAGATGAAAGGCTGGCAAAGTGAACCAAGCAAACGTATATTACTAGGCAGGCTTTAGGAATAAAGACTAGATGACTGGAGAGACTGCTTGTTTTGCCTCTCTTGCCATGTGACTCTTTAGGATTCCTGAATTACTAATAATAAAACAGCTCACACAGAGTAATTTGGCAGGGCAAACAATTCTGTTTCATTCAAAATATAGAATAGACTGTTGTGTCTTGTCATGGTTGACAGCAACTATAAAACACAATGATCAGTCATTCCAATTGAGTTAGCATGACAAAGTTTTTTTTTTTTCTTTTCTGGAGAGTGGAAAACAATGGGGATCCCAAAAAGAAATATTCCTGGGCATGTATGTAAAGACAACTTAAAGTATACGTATTAGTAATGCTTGACATTAACATCATCACCACCACCACCACCACCACCACCATCATCATCATTAGCAGCACAAAGATGGTGCTGGGATCCCAAATCTGGTTGATCTTGCATACACCTAAGCATAATTTTATGATTATGGATGAGGACAAAGGGGAGTTTCTTGCAGAAGGATTTCCTTTTCCCACCATGTCATTCAGCAGGCACCCAATAATGATGTAAATCAGAGAAAATCAGAAATTAAACACATGTTTCCAAATATCTGACATCATGTTAAAGCAGGATGATACTCTTGCCTTCAGGGTACATGACAGGGGGCCATCTGTCCCCAGCCTAAGACATATCTGTACCTCCCTTCCCTAGGTACTTGACTGCAGCATGCACATGAACAGCAGAGCAGTTCTCGAGCGGAGAATTTCTATGACTTCCAGGGATTGATTCAGGACCATGGAGAGCTGTGAGGTCTGGACAGTGGCCCTTGCAGTCCAATCTCTAAATGTCATTAACTCAAGTACAAAACCCTCTTCCTCATCCAGGCACTCCAGCGCCAGCTATATAGACTTTTACTTTTGTTTTTAATCATAATCCATGAAGACAAGCCACGACTGGATGTTGGGATGAATAATGTAATGCTGAGTAAGATCTGGTGGTTTTCACTGATTCTGTTCACAACATATA
>JAIXND010000782.1:351054-383579 GCA_023646645.1 Varanus salvator macromaculatus
TGCACATTTCACCTCTCTAACTCAATAGCATTTCTTCTTGGTTCTCTAAAAAGTGGCTGATGGTTCTCTGTGCGTGGACATAATGTTTGGCTTTTGGCTCTGGCCTCTTGGCAGAGCACCAGAGCAGCAGAGGCACAGGCTGGGAGAGAGCACTGAGTGGCCAGGGGACTGGCGAAGGCAAGGTAGGAGCTGGGCAGGTGGGAGCAGAGGTCCAGGAGCAGCAGAGAGGGAGGGGGTGGGCCAGAGAGCTAGAGCAGCCAGGGGGAAGAAGGGGGCGGGGCCACTGGCCTGAGGGACTGAGGAGGCCCAGCTCGGGCATCGTCCCTTGTCTGCGTCCCTGAGCTGCGGTCCGGACGGTCCAGGGACTCCCTTCCCTGAGACACAGAGGGTTGTTTGTTGGTTTGTTTATTTTGTTTTGTTTGTGTGGTTTTGTTTTGTTTTGTTTGAGCTTTGCTTTGCTTTGTTGTGCTTTGTCTTTTCTTCCAATTTAAATTTAAGTTTATTTTCTCCTTGTGTGTGTGTGTGCAAGTGGGGTTTTTGTCTGGGAGAACTGGGCGAGTGAGAGGAACTGCAGGACTAACAAGGCAGGGGACCGAGGTAAGGTCTCGGAAGGGTTACAGATGGCATACCAGGAGATGGCCTTGGCGGGAGTCACGGGTGTTGCTGTCCGCTGCGAGAGCTGCGACATGTTCGCCCTTCTGCCCCAGGAGAGGCAGGGATACACTTGCCCTCGGTGCAAGATGGTGACCCTGCTAGAGGAGGAGGTGAGGTGCCTGAGGGCCGAGAGAGCTCTCCGGGTCCCCCCGGAGCAGCCCCCCTCTCGACAGAGGGCTGAGGGAGAGACCACAGGAGGAGCAGCTGAGGAGACATGGAGGTATGTCACCCACAGGAGGAGGAGGCCAGCATGGCCTCCTCCTTCTCCTGGCACCAATCTGGAGCTGGGAAACAGGTTCTCTCCGCTTGGGGAGGCTGGGGCTGAGGAGGCCTTGGGGGACCAGCAGGACCCCCAGCCTGGGACATCAGGAGGCAAGGGAGCCACTGCAGGAGAGGTGAGGACCAGGGCACGGCTGCCCACCAGCACCGAGAAGGTACGACGGCGGGTGATTGTTGTTGGGGACTCCCTGCTGGGGGGCACAGAGGCGGCGGTGTGCCGCCCCAGCCTTGAGACAAGGGAGGTTTGCTGCCTGCCAGGCGCCTGCATCCGGCATGTGAAATACAGAGTGGAGCGTCTTGTCCGCTCCGGGGGTCAGCAGCCACTCCTGGTGATCCATGTGGGCACAAACAACGTGGCCAGGCAGGGGGTGGTCAGGATCACCAGGGACTTTTTGGCCTTGGGGAAGAAACTCAGGGAGCTGAAGGCCCAAGTGGCCTTCTTGTCAATCTTACCTGTCCGGGGATTTGGGCCAGAAAGGGACAGGAGGGCCTCTGAGGTGAACGACTGGCTTAGGGTGTGGTGCCAGAAGGAACGCTTTGGGTTCCTCGACCACGGCACTCGTTTTCTTGCCAATGGACTTCTGGCAAGGGATGGGTTACACCTCACGAGGATGGGGAAAAGGTCCTTTGGAGGTGCTCTAGCGAGCTTCATCCGGAAGACTTTAAACTGAGTCAGTGGGGGGTGGGTTCAGGCCCCCCAGTAACGTGTCTGCACTGGACAAGTGTGCAGGGAGGATTGGGGCTCTGGGAGCAGGGCTTTAGAGATACTGACAGGACTGACAGGACTTCTACAGAGAGGGGCCAGGTACCAGGGAGGATGGGAGGAAGGAAGATGCTGGGCACTCCAAAGAAAGGAAGTGGAGGGAAGGAGTTGAGCCGCATGTACACCAATGCTAGGAGCATGGGTAATAAGCAGGAAGAGCTTGAAGCTCTCCTGGGAATAGGAGGATATGATCTGGTGAGAATCACAGAAACTTGGTGGGATGAAAGGCAAGTCTGGAATGTAAACATAGAAGGGTATCACCTTTTTCGAAAGGACAGGAAGGGAAAGAGAGGTGGAGGTGTGGCTTTATATGTCAGGGAAGGGATAGGATGCAGTGAGATAGAATGCAGCACAGATGGGGATTCGGTAGAGGCAGTCTGGGTGAAACTTAGGGGTTTTGACAGGGAAAGAGATCTGACAGTGGGGGTATGTTATCACCCTCCAGGTCAACTTGAGACCCTGGATGATGTCCTGACAGGCCAGATTCTAAGGATATCTCGGGGGAGAGACACAGTAATTATGGGGGATTTCAATCTCCCGGATATTACTTGGGAGACTCACTCGGCGGTGACAGCCAGGTCACGTCACGTCCTAGAAGCTCTTTGTTGTTGTTGTTAGTCGCGAAGACGAGTCCGACCCATCGCGACCCCATGGACAACATTCCTCCAGGCCCTCCTGTCCTCCACCATCCCCCGGAGTCCACTCAAGCTCACACCAACCACCTCAGTGACTCCATCCAGCCACCTCATCCTCTGCCGTCCCCTTCTTCTTTTGCCATCTATTGTTCCCAGCATTAGACTCTTCTCCAGGGAGTCCTTCCTTCTCATTAGGTGGCCAAAGTATTTGAGTTTCATCTTCACTATCTGGCCTTCTAAAGAGCAGTCAGGGTTGATCTCCTCTAGGACTGACCGGTTTGATCGCCTTGCGGTCCAAGGGACTCGCAGGAGTCTTCTCCAGCACCACAACTCAAAGGCCTCCATGCTTTTGCGCTCAGCCTTCCTTATGGTCCAGCTTTCACAGCCATACATTGCAACTGGGAAAACCATAGCCTTGACTATACGCACTTTTGTTGGCAGGGTGATGTCTCTGCTTTTTAGTATGCTATCTAGATTTGCCATAGCTTTCCTCCCCAGAAGCAAGCGTCTTTTAATTTCTCGGCTGCAGTCCCCGTCTGTGGTGATCTTGGAGCCCAGGAAAATAAAATCTGTCACTACCTCCATTTCTTCCCCATCTATTTGCCAGGAAGTGAGAGGACCAGATGCCATGATCTTAGTTTTCTTAATGTTGAGTTTCAAGCCAACTTTTGCACTCTCCTCCTTCACCCGCATCAAGAGGCTCTTTCGTTCCTCTTCACTTTCTGCCATGAGAGTGGTATCATCTGCATATCTGAGGTTGTTGATATTTCTCCCAGCAATCTTGATTCCAACTGGTGATTCATCTAGCCCTGCCTTTCTCATGATGTGCTCTGCATATAAGTTGAATAGGCAGGGTGACAGTATACAGCCTTGCCGAACTCCTTTCTCAATTTTGAACCAATCAGTGGTTCCGTGTCCGGTTCTCACTGTTGCTTCTTGACCTGCATATAGGTTTCTCAAGAGACAAATAAGATGGTCTGGTACTCCCATCTCTTTAAGAACTTGCCACAATTTGTTGTGATCCACACAATCAAAGGCTTTAGCGTAGTCAATGAAGCAGAAGTAGATCTTTTTCTGGAACTCCCTGGCTTTCTCCATGATCCAGCGTATGTTGGCAATTTGATCTCTAGTTCCTCTCCCTCTTCGAAATCCTGCCTGTACTTCTGGTAGTTCTCGGTCCACATACTGCTGTAGCCTAGCTTGTAGGATTTTGAGCATCACTTTGCTAGCATGTGAAATGAGTGCAATGGTGCGGTAGTTTGAACATTCTTTGGCATTGCCCTTCTTGGGGATCGGAATGTAAACTGACCTTTTCCAATCCTGTGGCCACTGTTGAGTTTTCCAAATTTGTATCTTTGCCATGAAAACCCCATGGACATGAAAACCAAAAGGCAAAACGATATGACACCGGAAGATGAGCCCCTCAGAAGCTCTAGAGGGTGGGTTTTTCACCCAGAGGGTCCGAGAGGCAATGAGGGGGGAAAACATCCTGGACTTGGTCTTGACCGATAGGGAGGAGCTGATAGATGAAGTACAGATTAGGGGAGCTCTGGATGCGAGTGATCACTCCATCCTTTGCTTTGAGATCAGTGGACTGGGGCCATGCAGCAGGGCAACCACTAGAAGCTGGGACTTCAAGAGGGCCAACTTTGGCCAACTGAAGGCCAGACTGGGGAAAGTCTCCTGGGATAGGTTACTGAAAGGTAAGTGAGTTGAGGAGGGGTGGATGGCACTCAAAAGGGAGGTTTTGCAGGCGCAAGCCCTGACGATGCCTCTAGTCAGTAAGGTGGGGAGGCGGAGGAGAGTGCCACCATGGATGCGAAAGGAGGTGGTTAGGGGGATTAGACGAAAGAGGAGCCTCCATAGAAAATGGGTACTGGGGGAAATAGACAAAAGGGTATACCGGGAGGAGGAGGCCCATTGCAGAAGGATTCTTCGCAAGGCTAAGGCTGATTACGAGCTGAGACTTGCCAAGAATATCAAGAGCAACAAAAAGGGCTTCTTTCAGCATGTAAATAGGAAAAGGAAGGGGAGACAAGTGGTGGGACCACTAAATAAGGAGGAAGGAGATCCAGTGACTGACATGAGGGAACAGGCACAGAGGCAAAATGACTATTTTGCCTCTGTGTTCTCCCCAAAGCAGGATGTAGGATATCCGTATAGGAGATTAGATGAGGCTGGGGACTTAGGGGCAGAGATTAGAGTCACCCCCCTTGAAGTTGAGGGGCTCCTCAGGGCATTGGACATTACAAAGGCGCCAGGCCCTGACAGGTTACACCCGAGAGTACTTAGAGAGTTGGCAGGGGTTCTCTCACGCCCGCTGGCCTCCATTTTTGAGGCTTCGTGGAGAACAGGTGAAGTTCCAGAGGACTGGAGGGTGGCATCGGTGGTCCCAATTTTCAAAAAGGGTAGTAGGAAGGACATGGGGAATTATAGACCAGTTAGCCTTACGTCCATTGTAGGAAAAACAATGGAAAGGCTCGTAATAGAGAGAGATCTAGTGATGCTAGATAGGGAAGGGAGGCTGACAGCCACACAACACGGCTTCTGCAAAAACAGGTCCTGCCAGACAAACCTTGTGGAATTCTATGACAAGGTTTCAAGATGGCTAGATGGAGGGGATGCAGTGGATGTGGTATACCTGGATTTCAGCAAGGCCTTTGACAAAATGCCCCATGATATCCTGGTGGAGAAACTGAGGAGTTTTGGGATACACCAAAGCACTGTCCGGTGGATTAGGGCATGGTTGACTGACCGAAAGCAGAAGGTAACCATTAGCGGGGAATCGTCGGGATGGCAGCCAGTGACAAGCAGGGTCCGCCAGGACTCTGTCCTGGGGCCGATCCTGTTTAATCTTTTCATTAACGACATGGAAGAAGGGATGAACAGTCTGCTGATCAAATTCACAGACGACACTAAAACTGGAGCAGTGGCCACAACTGAGGAGCAGATACACCAGATCCAAAAGGATCTGGACAGACTATGGAAGTGGGCAGGAGACAACAGGATGGCGTTCAATGTGGAGAAGTGCAAGGTCTTGCACTTGGGGCATAAGAATAGCTGTCATAAGTACAGGTTAGGTGACAAGTGGCTGGAGAGCAGCACTTGTGAAAGGGACCTTGGGGTACTGGTTGACCGCAGGCTAAACATGAGTCAGCAGTGTGATGCGGTGGTCAAGAGGGGAATGCCACCCTTGGCTGAATAGCCAGAAGTGTGGCTTCTAGATCAAGAGAGGTATTACTACCACTCTACACGACTCTGGTGCACCCGCAACTGGAGTATTGTGTTCAGTTTTGGGCCCCTCATTACAGAAAGGATATAGCCAGGTTGGAGTCAGTGCAGCGTAGAGCCACAAGGATGGTGGCTGGTTTGCAGGGGATGCCATATGAGGCAAGACTGAGGGAACTGGGTCTCTTCAGCTTGGAGAAGAGGAGACTCAGAGGGGATATGTTGGCAACATACAGGTATGTGAGGGGCTGTCACATGGAGATGGGGACAGGCCTGTTCTCCCCTGCAGAGGAAGGCAGGACGCGCTCCAATGGAGCAAAGCTCAGGGAGCCAAGGTTCCATTTGGATGCCAGGAAGCACTTCCTGACAGTTTGGACCCCGAGGGCGTGGAATGGGCTTCCACAGGAGGTCGTTGAGGCCCCATCGGTGAGGGTGTTCAAAGACAGGCTGGACATGCACATGGTGGGCATGTCATGAGCGGAGCCGGCTGGTGCCGGAGGTCAGACTAGATGGCCCGGGAGGCCCCTTCTGACTCGCTCTTTTTCTATGTTTCTATGTTTGTTTGTTTGTTAACTCTTTTTTTTTTTTTTTAAGAATTTCCATCTGGAAAATTGCCCTGAAGACACCCAATACAGTATCCACCCATATAGATACTGAAATGCAGAATCAGTGAAAGGGGGATTTGAAAACTATGCATAAGAAACACACAAAATGAAATGGAAAGGGGAATTAATAATATCAATTTCATTAAAGAAATCATCAACACAAAATGTTCATTCAATTTTTATCATTTATGCTTTCTCATAAGCTCTTCCCTGGTGTTCAGCTCAGGTCTAAGGACAATGAGATAACATTTTGGGAAAAATATGCAACACAGCATACCAGAGCTGGAAGCTAAGATGGAGAAGATCTCCACAGCTACCAGATATTTCCCTTTGGAGCTCAGGTAGGTGGGAACAAATGATACCCAGACACTGCAAAAGATCAACATGCTGAAAGTTATGAACTTGGCTTCGTTGAAACTGTCAGGTAACCTCCTGGCAACGAAAGCCACACTGAAACTGACCAGGGCCAGAAAGCCCATATAGCCCAGAACACAGTAATACATCACTGTAGACCCTTCGTTGCATCTCAGAACAATTTCTTCAGGCACTGAGTGCATGTCAGCATCTGGGAATGGGGGAGAGACTGCCAGCCACACAATGCAAATACATGCTTGAGCAAAGGAACAGGAAAGAACAATGGCATTGGCCAGCCCCTTCCCCACCCATCTCCTCATCTTGGAGCCTGGCTTGGTGGCCACAAAAGCTAACACCACAGTGATGGTTTTTGCAAGCACACAGGAAACAGCCACTGAGAAGACGAGGCCAAAACTCATCTGTCGGAGGTGGCATATAATCTTGCCTGGAGGCGAGATGAAGAGCAGTGTGCAGAGGAAGCAGAGCAGGAGGGAGATGAGGAGAGTGTAGGTGAGGTCCCGGTTGTTGGCTTTGACAATGGGAGTGTGGTGGTGCTTCAAAAATGTTCCCAGAATCAGAAGTGTGAAGAAGGAAAAGGTGCTTGACAAGATAGCTAAACTGATTCCTAATGGTTCTTCATAGGACAAGAAAGTTGTTGCCTTGGAAATACAGGAATCCTGGGCTTTGTTTGGATATTGATCTTCTGGACATTCAAAACAATCATCCATATCTGAAAATGAAAATATTTTTCCTTAGATTTTTTTTTTCCTTCTTATGCACTTTCTCTCATGTGTAATGTTTGAATAGTTATGAACATAAAATGATCTTACAAGAAGCAAGACATTAAAGTACCCATGGTCCTGGTGGCTGGCTTTTACAATAGGAATATTGCATGTTTCAAAAACATGTCTTTTTTATTAAAAGTATAAGAAAGAAAAAGGAGAATGCCAGAACAACTAAAATAATCCTCAAAGATTCTTTTTTGATCATGAAAGTTGTCCTCTTGCATCCATTGCCCATAAAAGGGTTTTTCTCCTTGTGAAGAAGGCCATATGCAGCTTAATAGCCTAGACCTCCAGAATGATTGTGAGTTGTTTTCTGTAGGTATATTGTAAATTGTATTGTAGCAGGAGTGAATGAGATTTGACCCTTCTATAATTGTCAATACCCTCCTTTCATTACCTCAGTATTCTAACCAATTAGACACTGAACCCAACAATAATTGGAGTACCACACATGTGTCGAAGTCAATGAGAACATACAAAGAAAGATGGTTAAATTGAAGCAGAATTAGGAAGAAAAGAATGAAATGAAATTATAGCCACCTCAGCTCTTTAAATGTTACCAACATTTGCTTATTAATGACTTCATTAATACTTGTCTGCAAACTGATCCCTTTCCCTAGTCTCTGATATGAATTTTGACCCTTACCTCTCTCTCTGCTTCTCAATACCAAGAAATTACACTTTTATTCTGAATGTTCTAGTATAACCATCAGATTTGTCCTTATAAATACTTGGTGGGAAGTTATTCATTAACATGGAAAAAAGAAGTGCTGCAGTTGAGGATATTTTTGATAGTGGAGGGTGGGGAGGCTGTGTCCTACATTTAAAAAACTCCCACTCAGGCAACTACACACATTATAATTCTTACCACTCTGGCTTGACATTTTCCCTTCAGGACATGGGAGGCAATCATAACAGCAAATCGGCTTCTCTTCTTGCTTTTGCCTGAAGTAACCAGGGGGGCAGCTTTGTGTACACAGAGACAGAGGCAATTCCTAGTGAAAACATGGTGAAAAAGTAGAATAGTTAGACGATTTCTTTGGAAAGATTATTGCTTGTTCATGTTTGTATTAGAACTTTTCGACACCATCTGCACTAGCTAAATGACTCCAAACTGTTTACATTAAAAATTACAGAAAATTGCAGAATAAAACAATACAACATTTGTAAGTATAATATAAACCATAGTTCACCAATCCCAAAGGTTCTTCATAGGTAAAGTTGTATGATTGTTAGATCAATAGTTAAAAGAAATGGGCAGGAAGCATTGAAAATAGCTATCCTGATGCTTCCAAATCATTTTGAAGCCTAGGTTTTGTTTGTTTGCTTGTTTGTTTGTTCTTTGTTTTACATAAATAAAAAAGGTTTATCTGCTTAAAAACAAACAAACAAGACAAATAGCAGGAGCCTGAGGGTGCAGAAAAACTTTAATTCTGGTGAGGATAAACAAGAATTAATAAAGAATTCTATAGGTTATTGAACCAACTGGTAATAGAAGCAAATATTAAGGAGAGTTTTAAAATGTTTAAAGAAAGAAAGTACTAATACTTTCTGGTTCCATTGCAGAGATTTAGTAGTTAGGGATTACCTTAATTCCCCAGTTAAAAGAATTATTCAACAACATTCTTCAAGAAGTAAACATACATCTGCTTAAGCTTATATAATTTTCACTTTGGGTATTTTTTCTATAGAGAGAGTTCTGTAGGATGCATGTGTATACATGCATTGCAGACTGAAGAACTATGAAAGCTTTCTCTTTATTTCCGTGTGATTTTCTGATTCATCTCAAAGTCTTATGAAATATGGAGAACAGTTTAAATAATGGCT
This sequence comes from Varanus salvator macromaculatus, assembly GCA_023646645.1. NCBI lineage: Eukaryota > Metazoa > Chordata > Lepidosauria > Squamata > Varanidae > Varanus > Varanus salvator. The sequence goes on from JAIXND010000782.1 coordinate 360,185, forward strand.
CTAATATCCCTGTTATTGTGGCATGTAGAATTGTTATCCTGTTTTATTTATTTAAAACTTTAATACGCCATCCCAATATTGTCTCTTGACAGCTTACAAACAAACAAACAAAACCCAAGTCAATCATAACAATGACAACACACAGCACAATGCATCTGATAGGATAAAAACAAGGATAAAACCAATTAAGTATTAAAATATTAGGAGAATAAAAGTTGCTTACTTGCAATTCTTCCACATACCTATATCTATATAGACAGATATTCACAAAGAATACAGCATTCAGTATACTACATGCTGAATGGATACCAATGGATCCTCACTTTGGAAATCACACCAGCAAATAATGCAAAGCTGTAATAATCCCCAAATTACTTGCAATCAGAACCCACCTGGTGAAAGCCACTGTGCCATGTGATAGCATTATCCTGAATGGTGAACATCTGGTCTGCAAGAACCCGGGGAACCAGGTTTCCAACTTTCACCCGATGGAAGGATTGGTTTGGGAATGTGACCCAGTTTATAATATCTAATCCAGTTACCAGTTTTCCCTTCATGTCAAAAGAAACCTCATCTCCATTACTGTTGTTAAATGAGATTCTTTTCAGAAAGTGATGGAGCTGAGTGTCAAACAGATGAACAAGGGCTTAGAAAAAGACATGATGGCTAATGTAGGAAATTAGCTCATATTGAGTGACCCTGCTCATCCCAATACCTCTCACACATGACAGAAACTCTCTAAGGTTCTGTGTACTGGTCTTTCCCAGACCAGCCACACTTTAATTTTGTTTCATTTTATTCATTTGCATGTGTGCATGTGCACATGCATGCATGCACACACACAAAGAGATTTATTTAAAAAATCCTTGATTCCATGGCAATCTAGAATTATTTAACAGCAGCAAATATAGCACAAATAAATGCATGAAACATGGAGAAAAGAACATCAGACATAAAATAATTAAAATTCCTACATATGGAAGGGCATCTTGTAAAATGAATGTAAAATAATTCATTAGATAGAAATCTTATGGTTTACAAAAATAAAGATTTGAAAATGTTATACAGTTTTCAGTCAAGCACCAAATAGCAGGACAATGTCTACTAAGGTTCATAAGACTTAACACCAAATCTTCCCTAATGGGAGAGAAATTCTCCCAAAGAAAATAAAGCATGTATATAGATAGAATGGTGGACAAAATATGCATTTGTGATGGTAAGTCTGTGAAAACCTTATGATGAAAAGATGAGTAATTCCTTTTTCTTTCTATGTCTTCATTTCAGAGGAGCCTTCCCCATCCTACCTTCAAACAGCCCATAACCAGTGTGGTGCCTGGAGGTGCCTTGATGTATTTATTTATCGATTTATATCCTGCCTTTTTCCTGCAAAGTGCTCAAGGCAGCTTACATCATTCTCCTCCTCCATCTCATCCCAACAACAACAGCCCTGTGAGGTAGGCTGGGCTGAGATTCTGTGACTGGCCCAAAGTCACCCAGTTGGCTCCAAGAGGGGACTAGAACCCAGATTGCCTGAGTCCCAGTCCCATACTCTTAACCACTACACCACACTTGATGCCTTTTGGGTCTCCAAAACACCCACCAACTTTCTCCTTTCCTTTCCAAAAGTAAAACAAAGAGGAGAGGAGAGGAGAGGAGAGGAGAGGAGAGGAGAGGAGAGGAGAGGAGAGGTTCAAAATATTAGGATACACTTATTTTCCTTTCTAGCTTTGCTCTTCCTATCTGCTCTATCTCTTTGCCCTGCCTTTTCTTCTCCCACCTCCCATCCTCTCAGTAATTTTCCACAGTTCCCTTTTAAATCACTTATGACCAACCAGGCCTTCATGGTATCTATAATGTGCCTAATGAGGTCTTCAGTGGGAGACATTTTGTAGTGGTATCCAAAGCAGCTTCTCAGATTCCCAATGCCCCCATAGGTTCAAGAAGTTTGGAGAGTCCCGGTCATAGTATTATGGAATGTTCAATGTGCATATTATGTGGTGCCTGTAAGAATGCAGCATATGTCAGCCCTCCTTGGGTTGACATTCCACTGCCAGGCACAGCAGAGTAAGAAACATTCCCCCACAATTAGCCCACCTCACCTCTGAAGGGTGGGAAGCACTCAGAGAATGTCAAATGTAGTTTACATTAAACTTATTGCAGGACCATATGGCAGTAGGCAATCCTTCAGGTGCTTGTGTCCCTATGTAAGGCCATAAAAATGGGCTGAGCAACAAATATGCAATAATGGAATTTTTTCAGGGTGGCTAGATAGATGAGGTTAGACATTAACTCAGGAAGATCTGGAAGGCAGACACATCTCCATAACATTTCCATAGGTATGACATGGGCACCAGTTCTGCAGACAATTTAGAGCACAGTGCAGTTGAGATGCCCATTAACGTCCAGACTTGGAGGCTTACAGCTATTATGTGGAGAGCAGGAAGAATAGCATTTCCCATGATGTTCCTCATTTTCTGCATTTCTTCTAAGTGGCAGCTTTCAACCATCATCTAGGGCACTTTGTAGGGGTGCAGAAAGAGGCTGAAGGGAATGCAGAATATGTCATCCCCTGGAATGCCATCCCCTGGCTTCTGCAGTTTTCTCACCTCCCCACATCCCAAAATGCTCCCTTTAAGCCAGTCCACACAGAAGACTACCTTCCAAGGCTGTGGATCCTGAAGATTCTCTCTCCCTTCTTTCACCATTTCCCTGTATTTGGTTTGGCCTGCCCGAATGGCATGTAAAGCATGCGCCACTGCATGGGCTGCATTATATATATTGTAGCTGTGGCCAGTCATGCTCATTTCAAAAAAAGCACCAGGAAGGCCCTCCAGCTTTTCCTTCCCAGTACAGAAGTCATCAGGTGTGTCACTAAAAAATGGATTTGGAAATACACAGTCAAATGCTTGTTCCCAGAAGTTCTTGACAAAACCATCTTCTTTGGTGAAAAAATGGTTTCTCATTTGAAGAAATAACTTGAATCTTGGCACTTCATGAGAGTGAACTGCAAAGGACAGAGCTCCATGGACAGCTTGTAAATCCCAGGTCCTCTGATAAAGGTATGATGCAAGCTCCATCTCAGCTGTCATGATCCACACCTTACTTTTAGGCTCCATAGACACCATTTCCATTTTGGGCAGTTGTAGGAGCAATCTCAAATACAAACTATTATTTTCATAGACTACCACTGCATTGGCGTTGCTCTTCATGGAAAGATAATATGTTCCTATAAGCACATTCAGGTCCTCATAAAGGCTACTGAGATAAAATGTCTTGATTCTTTCCAAGAAAGCCACACAGATGCCATGGAGAGAAAACATTGGAAATATCATCCGCACAAACCTTCCTCCATCATCTTCTTTGACAAGGATGCCAACCCAAATCCATTTGAAGTGCAGAAGCAGCTGAATAATACCCCAATATTGAAAGGCTTCATTTGGGACCATCTGGTAGAAAAAATGGCTTTCGCTTTCATCATTAATCTCTGGTGGAGAGCCATATGTTAACTTTAGAAATGAAAATTTGATTGGAAAGAGAAAGAACAAACAAATTAAAAAAAAAAGATAGATGCATCTGTAAAATGAAATGCATACGTGCCAATCTCTTTAAATAAATATAAACAACTTTCCTCCTCATTCTCCCTTTATTAAGGAATGCAGATCCCCTGATTTTCACCACCAGGGGTTGCTGTAGGGAAAGCAGGGATCCATCTGCAAGCATGTCTCTGACTTGGACTGATAGACACGACAATGAAAGCAAGAGAAATATGCTGAACCCTATTGAGCAAAGGGTGCCTCCAGCCCACTAGGACCTCTATTCCTTAGGTTGGGAAAGAAACAATAAGTAACTTATGGAACCCCTATTTATTGAATAGGGGAAGGAAAGTGAGCCAGGCTAAGGTTTAAATTAATAAGTACAACTAAAAGTCATGACATAGTGAACATGTGAACAGGAAAACATCCCCTAAGGCATTTTGCTTGCCTTGGTTTTTAATTTTTTCCTTATGACCCAGCACTGGCCTGGAAGATCTGGAAGCCCCCAGTGCAGTATGCCTTGAGAAGGGAGGAAATACTGGCAGATGGTGCTTTGCACAGCTTTGATGTACTGGGGAATGACTTCCATGTTGCAAGGTCTAGAGTTGGACAGAAAAAAGTATAGAATGTCTTACAGGACATCATGGGCTGCAGTCAACTGGCTGGTGGGGGGGGGGGGGTGACCAAGCAGAAAGGCAGCCATACATCCCAGTGTATGATCCATCCAGTTGATCAGGATGGAGTTCAGGTAATCACAGAAGGGCATGATCCATGGTTCCACTCTACTTAGCTTTCTGAGAGTCAAGACCTCCTTACACTTGTTCAGGGCAAGGATCTTTTCCTTGCATTTTATAGAGGTACACTTGAAGCTCCAGAGCAGCAGCTTCTGAGAAAAGCAAGGGAAGACATTCCTATGCCTGGTCCTGCAGAGAATGGGCAGATTTAGAGGTCAATGAAAGTGCCAATTTCTTTCTTACTCCAGTAATGTGCCTTTACTGCCCCACTCCCTGTGTCTCAGCTGATGCCCTTGCTGTCTTGCACCTAGCTCTGAAATGGTTTGAGAGCCCTGGGTGGTGTTCATGGCTTCTGACAGAAAAAAGCATGGGCAAGGACTCAGTGCAGGATCCATGATTATGTCTGGTCTAAGAAATAGTCTTGTGATACTATGCATAGGAATGGCATGAGAGATGTAAACAAGCTGCAATGCTGGTGGGAATGGTTAGAGATGAAGTGGCTCAGAGGAGGAAACAATGGATGGTGGGAAGAGTAGCTACAAAAGGACACCTGAATTGTAGGTCATTTGAACTGTGGGGACTGTTAAGGGAGCTGGTATAGGGACAAATAATGCAGCTGAAATAGGGACAAATAATGCAGCTGAAACGCTTATGCATTTAAACCATGTAATAGGACTGTAGACATTTCCTTTCTTCACAGGCCTGTACCTGGAGTCCTGCACCCTGGGTGAGGTTCTGTGCCTGATGAGTGGTGAGGAAAAAGCAGGGCAGGATGGGGAGAGGCAGCATCTGATATTCACCAGGAAAACTTTTCTGATATTCACCAGGAAAACAAAGCCAGTTTGCAGATAGCATGCCACTGGAGAAGAGCAGGAAATGAGGAAGACCTTACTGAGAAGCACTGTGAGAGAGAATCATGTTTGGCAGCAGGCATGGTAAAATCAGTTGTTAGGGGCAATTTGGACAGAAGTGGGCTTCAACAGGATTAGCATAATTTGTTGCTACACAAAGCTTGGGAACCAAGTTTGCCTGCAAGAACAGAACTGGCAACAGTTCTGGGCTACTCCTGTCATGTCTCTTGCTAGCAGATCTTCTTGAGGCATGAAGGATGGGTTTGGATGACATGCTAAGCCACTGAGAGTTCAGCAAACCCACAAGCCAGGGCTTGTTCAGGTGGCTTGACAGCCCAAATGAAGGACCATGAGGAAAGCACCCTGGGTTTGCACAACATGCTATGGCACTAGACACACTGTCTGTGATCAGAAACTATATATGACTGACTGCAAGATGATGGTCCATCCCCTACCATGCATGAACAGAGAGAGAGAGAGAGTGCAACTCACAATGATTGGGCCCTCATGAGAAGCCTTGGTGGGTTTTGAGCCAGGTTTGATTCAGAGTGGATAACATAGCTCATCACCCACCAAGGATTATGATGTGTGAACCCATTAGGGTGTGCGGAAGGGAGAGAATGAACATCTCTGTTTATTCCCTCTTCCAATCAATCATATACTCTCCCTGGTCATGAAGACTGTCTCTGCTGATCTTTCAAGGGCAGATGTCTGGGTCTATGATGGCTCTCTCCAGTGTTCTTGCAGTGATCTGGATACATTTATTCTGCATGGGAAAGAAATCTCTTCCTCAAGCAATCAAGAGCATGCTGCCTCTGAACATGGAGAATCTCCTCTGTGATGCTTCACAGAAAACATTTTCATTTTGTATGTCTTGTGTTTGAAGGATTGGAGGATCTTTTTCTTCACCTTACTGTCAAAGTTCTACTGCCTATGAATATTTCTCAGGGGAGCTCTAATAAAGATCTTACTTCTCAACATCACTACATAATACATTTCATAAAGTGCTGTGAATGGTGGATTGTCACAATTGTGCCATGCAAGAACTGCCAGTAATCAATGAACTGGAATATGCCACTGAAGGGATACAGACAATTTTCGGGCAAATAATGGCATTGCTGCAGAATCACCAAATGTGATTCTACATAAATGAAGAAATGATGCTATGAAATAGCCCCCATGTAAATCAGGGGGTGGTGGAATGACCAGCTAAGATCTTTAGAACTGCTGGACATCATGCATCCACATTTAATTCTTGTTTAGAGGAAATGTTAATATTACCACTTCAATGAATGAAATTAAAGAAGAGAAACTGTTACTACCAACATAACATTGGTACTTAAAGAAGATAACGATCCCTTGATACCACATTCTTACCAAACTATTTCATTATTACATGTGGGTTGCAAACTTTTTACTTCAATAATGCCAGAGAGACTAAGAAAATGTATTAAAAAACAAATTCATTTAGACCAGACTGGATTTGTTTCAAAAATATTTATGAAAGATAACATTAGTTTTGTGTTTAATGGAATGGAATGGAATAGGTCAGGAAGAGGAAGAGGAAAGCTGCATTTATTTTTTTAGATGTGGAAAAAGTTTTTGATCCTTCTTAATGAAAACTCTCCAATATTTAGATTGTGGCTCAAACTTTATGAATAGGTTTCAAGCAATTTAAGCAACATTGCAAGATTTTAATTAATGGCATATTAGCTGTCAGTTTTCAAATGTAGAAGGGAACATGACAAGGATGCTCTTAATTGCCTTTTATTTATTCTTGTACTGGAATTTTTAGCAAAACAGATAAGACAAGTCCCAACAATTATGGCTTAAAAGTAGATGGAGAAGAATACAAAGTGAAATGCTACGCTGATGATATAGTCCTAACCATTCTAAACCCATGCCAGTCTATCCAGTATATGATACAGCATTTTTTTAAGGACTTTGTTCAGGCTATAAGATTAATAAGAAAAAATATACTAAAATTTGCAACAAAACAGGAAGAGGAAAGTATAAAAAAGATTTCAAGATGCATAATAATTTCAAACCTGGTTAAATATTTAGGGATAAATATAATGGGACATAATGATACTATTTCAAAATAATTAACTAATAAAATAGAAACATAGAAACAGAATGAGTCAGAAGTTTTCCAGGCCACCTAGTCTGACCCCTGGTTCCAGCTTGCTCTGCTTATGACATGCCTACCATAACATAGAAAAATAGAAACAGAGCAAGTCAGAAGGGGTCTCCCAGGCAATCTAGTCTGACCCCCGGCTCCAGCCAGCTCCGCTCACAGCATGCCTACATGTGCACATCTAGCCTATCCTTGAACATTCTCTCCGATGGGGTCTCAACCACCTCCCATGGAAGCCCATTCCATACCCATAGATCCAAAAAGATCTACAAAAATGGACTACCCTAAAAGTATCATGGTTGGGAAGGATTTCCATTATAAAAATGAAGGTACCACCTAAATTGAATTTTCTTTCTCAATTAAACCAATTACTATGCAGGAAAAAACCCCCCAAGAGTGGCAAAGACAACTAAATAACTTTATTTGGAATTGCAAAAAGCCAAGCATTAGATTTAAATTCTTTCATGACATAAAGGAGTGAGGAGTCCTTGAAGTACCTAAATTAAAGCTATACTACTGCTCATCTGCCCTTGTTTGGATTGCGGATTGGATTATAAATGCAGATCTTGAAGATGAAATACGCAACAACTTATGGGTTAAAGAGTAGGTTAAGAAGACCTTGATATCAAATAATAATCATGTATTAAGAGACAGCCTAATAAAAAATGGTATTCCATGAGAAAAAGAATTAGTCCTCTCTGATGTCCCCAGTTGAACTATTAAATACTTATGGAAAAATAATTATTTTATAATCTATGGGTATATGATTGACTAGTCAAATCTTGGCAACAACTAAAAGATGAAAGAAAAAATATACAGTGGTTTATCACCAACTGGTTTCAAGATTGAAGGGGGAATACAATTAGGGAAATATACTGTAAGAGAATTGAAAGACTGTGAAAAGTTGATCACACAACAACATGATCATTTATTAGGAAGACTTTTCAAACAGTTACTCAGCATGACACTGAAAATTCACAAGACAAGAAATGTATGATAACTTGGAAGCAAAATCTTGGAAAAGAAATATCACCCTGTCAATGGGAAGCTTTATGGAAGAAAGATATTAAATTCACAACTAGCCAGGCACCAAGAGAAAAATGGTACAAGATGTTTTATTGGTGGTATATTACTCCAAAATTCATTGAAAAAATGTAAGAACTGGAATGGAAAATATTGGAAAAGTAACAGGGTGGATGGAACATTCTACCATATGTGGTGGACTTGTGAAACAATTGAAAGATTTTGGAAACTGATACATGGAGAAATACAAAAAACCTTTAAGGTCCTTAAAAGTCCTAAGAATATGCTTTTGAATATAATGCCAGAGATTTTTTTAAAGAATATGTCAGAGTTAAATATATGACAACAGCAGCAAGAATTACAATTGCCACTAAATGGAAAACACCAGAATCCCCAACAATTGAAGATAGGAGAAATAATTTGGTAGGGTATGTGGTGTTGGCAAAATTAACTAGTTATGTGAAAAGATGACCAAATGAAGAATTTAATGACAAATTTTATTATTTGCAGTACAATTAAAGGATGTAAAAGGAAGCCCTTTAAAAAGTAGTTGATTTATAATTGATTTAAAGCAATAGAAAAATTTGTCAGCATACAGAATAATAATTCCCTTTTTTTCTGAACTTTCATAGAGTTTTGGATGATAGAAAGTTGGGAATTTTTGGTCTCTGAAATTTGTGGGCTTAAATATATTGGTTATATTTGTTCAAAATCCCTTGGCAATTTTATTTTACTTTATTTTACACACATACACACATATGCATGCACGAATGTACACACTTACCTTTACTTTTCTGTATTACATTCATATCAAGAAAACAATAAAAATAATATTAAAAACATTTCAATCTTGTAAGTGATTTGTTACCCATTCCACCTCAAAATCTACACAAGACATCCTAAACCAGACATTGCTTGCTTATTTCAGTGAGGCAGAGGTTCCTTTCTCAGTATGAACCTTTAGTCCTACTCATTCCTTCCCCATTTTCTGACATAAGTTTATCTGAAGACTCAACTTTAACATAGGGAGATACATATGCATTAAAAACTCAATGCTCAATGTGCATTTTTGGATAATAAATTAAAGAGATCTACATTTAGGGTTAATTTGTTTTTACCTTTTGCAAAGTTACATTACAGGTGATGATAAATATGCAGTCTGAATAACCCCATTGTCCATTCTCCCTCATTTAACTTGGATCATACAGACTACAGACTAGTCTGGGGAATGACTTGACTGTTAGGTGTCTTTTGTGTTTCTCGTTAATTACATCTACCCCCTTATTTAAGTCCCATCTTATATGGGTATATCCTACCTGAGGAACTTTGTAAATGCTCAAGATATCTGACACATCCAAGGAAGTTTGAGAGTTAAGAGCTCCAATCACTGATTTCAAGTTGTTCTTAAAGCCACACTTATAGCTGGGGATAAATCTGTTCTGAGTGGAGAAAAGTTCCATGGCAGTGTGATAGGTCCACCTTCTACCATAGGTGTCATAGATATTGAATCCCACAGTGATATTGGATAATAACTGGTGGTTTTCATCAATCTCCTTCACAGCAAATACCAAGGCCAAGACATGTTGATAGTTTTTCATTAGGACACTGCAGTGAGAATTACATGCCACATCAAAGGCTTATTGTGACAAAGAAATGCTTCATTGCTCAGTGCATTTTGTATTAAAATATATATTCTATGATTGCCATTTGGCAGTTTTAATCAACTGGTTAATGATTGCTTTAAATACTGTGGACAGATACAGATTTTTTTTGTTTTTATTGAGGATTTTTTTCTTTCATGTGCTTCTCTATGCTATAAGGAAAAAGGGGAAGAGAGATGCATTGAAGGAAACAGCAAGCAAGCTACATAAAGATGTATCATGTATAAAAACTAGGGCAGGAAATAGTAATTTGTTTAGTTGATTGATGTCTGTATATGTTGGAAAAGGTGAGTTCAGATCTCAATGAGGCTAAAAATAAAGGGGAAATATCATCTCTTTAAGTTATTTCAGTTTAGGTATTCTTGAAGGTGTAGCTATGTCAATCTTCTGCAGCATAATTTATAGAGAACCTGATGCACCACTGCAAGAACTTCATTTTGGTGAAGCCATAATGACTTCGCTATGCCATTCTAGGAAGATATGGTTAAAATCAATATATTAAAGATCCTTTTTTCTTTCAAACAACCCTTCATAACTTTTGGTATTGAAATTACAAGATACCCACACTTCTTTCCTACCTTAAACATCACTTATGTGATAATGTTTTAATAAGATGCCCTCTAATCAGTTTGCAATCCTAAAAACAATCAATATTGGCAGGGAATTTGTTTGCTAAGAAAATAGTACAAGGTAGGAAAGAACAAAATACAGACTTTTAATAAGATCACACTGAATGCAATACAAATAATTCCCAATGTTCTAGGTATTCCTGTGAGAAATGACCATATTCAAGATTCAAAATTTTGTTTTATTATAGTTATCAGGTGCTGAATGTTTCACTGCTCACTACCATTGCTATGGCTGAAGTCAGCCAGTCATTTACTGGAGGTAGCAAACTTTAGAAATTAATATTCCAATCCTATCCCAAACATAGAGCCTTTGTGATGGCAGAATCCACTACCATTACTCTCTCTCTGTACACACACAAACACACACACACACTTATACATATAAATGTTTGTATATACAGTATTTGCGATGGTACATCAGTCTTTCTCTCTCATACACACACACTACATATACAGTCATCAATCAACTATAGAAACATAGAAACATAGAAACAGAGCGAGTCAGAAGGGGCCTCCCGGGCCATCCAGTCTGACCTCCGGCACCAGACGGCTCCGCTCACGACATGCCCACCATGTGCATGTCCAGCCTGTCTTTGAACACCCTCACCGATGGGGCCTCAACAACCTCCTGTGGAAGCCCATTCCACGCCCTCGGGGTCCTAACTGTCAGGAAGTGCTTCCTGGCATCCAAATGGAACCTTGGCTCCCTGAGCTTTGCTCCATTGGAGCGTGTCCTGCCTTCCTCTGCAGGGGAGAACAGGATATATATATATATATATATATATATATATATATATATATATATATAGAGAGAGAGAGAGAGAGAGAGAGCAGTAATTCCATTTGGTTCCCTTCCCTACACAAGGAAATGCAACAGCAGAGTTCTATAAGCACAATTTCTCTTAAACTCTGGAGGGAAACCACTGAAGCTTATTCTGATGCATAGAAGTGGTCCACTAAAGAATATATTCTAGATCAAACAGATTATGGAAAGTGTGATAACAAAAAAGACTTCTTACATGGGTTCACCAATCAGTGAATGATGAGGTTTTTCATGGAAACTATCTGGGTCTCTTGGCATGATGACAAAAGAAGTGATGCCACCAATGATCAGGTCACCTGGTTGAAGGTATCTGTGAAGGATAGGAAGAGGTTCACCAATAATGCATTTTTTAATCTGAGTCCCACATGGGTTGGGATACAGTATCAGCAGTGCAAGTATTAAAACCACCATTCTTCTCAGTTACAATAATTTGCCCAGATTCTGCTTGATTTTCAAGAGCCTTCAAGGTTACATTAGGTTAATCTGGATGCCCATTCTCCACTATGTTTCCTCATAGCTTGCCCAGTAGCCTTTCACATAATTCTTAAAACATTCCAAACCATTGTTATACAGACTTCCTGTTCTCTAGTATGTAGTTTCAGCTTCAAACGTTCCAGTGCATAGTTATATTAAACCTTTCAAACCTCAACTGTGCTGATAGGAAATGGGTCACCAGAGGGTTTTTAAGAAGCAGCAGCATTAATTACAGTTATTTTAATAATCATGGTGTAGGGAGAAAATTTCCTAGGAACATGAAAAATGCATTTATTACATCTAGTGATCTTCTCTAATTAATTAATGAGGCACGGCATGCCAATTTGGACTGAAGAAAGGTTAGAAAATTTTATCCAATGATTAGAAAACAGAAGCTTGAGGAGATTGAGAAAAAGGAGAACAAGGAACATTTGGTATCAATGCAAATGTTACTTATGTTAAATGTACAATTTTATGTTTATTATGTACACTTTCTCAAGGGGAAATGGTGGCCACTACACACACACACACAAAGCCTTGTGCAGGTTTATCCCATTTTCCTCCATTACTTGAATAATTCTCAAAATTAACCATCCCTTTTACAATCTGCAAATAGGGATACAAGTGGCTCAATGGGTTAAACCATTGAGCCATTGGGCTGTTGATTGGAAGGTTGGCAGTTCAAATCTGGGGTGAGCACTCATTGCTTCATTCCTGCTTCTGCCTTCCTAGCAATTTGAAAGTACGCCAATACAAGTAGACAAATAGGTACCTCTTCAGTGGGAAAGGTAACAGTGTTTTGTGTGCATCAGCATTTAGTCATGCTGGCCACATGATCACAGAAGCATCTTAGGACAATGCTGGCTTTTCAGCTTACAAACAGAGATGAACACCAGCCCCAGAGTCAGACATGACTAGCACATATGTGTGGGGGAACCTTTACTTTTACCACTTTTATCACCTGCAAATAGGACAGTGAAGTGATATTTTGGGGTGGGGATGGCCACATGTCATGGCATCATGCCCTTTACATTTATTTTACATTTGCTACTGAATTGCTTCATTGGTAGAGATTTACTCAATCAATTGTGTTGTGATTAGTTAGGAATTCTAGGTAGGTGGAATACAATAGTTGGGAGGGGACAGTTAAGTAATGGCAATGGAGAGAGACAGAGGGAAAAGATCTGTTGCTTGATGTGCTTTCAAATAACTAAGAGAAAGCTGTGGAAAAGCAGGGTTTTAAGGAAGCCTTTCTCCATGTGATGAACTTAGGTGCCTGGTGACGTTTGAGAGTAAAGAGGAAGTGGCTGAGCTATGCTGTAAGACTGCCCTAATATCATGCAAGAGGAATGTAATGCAAGCAGGCAATAAAAACCCAGATAAAATGTCCATGTGGCCATAAATGAAACAGGAGGTGCTTGGATAACAACTTATGGCTGACTGAACAGTATTAAAATGCTTTTAATAAATAAATAAATTTCAGAAGAACAGTGTACCTAAAGCTAGATCTGGTTTTAAGAGTATTTGGCTGGAGAAGTTAAGGGAAAATTGCCTAAAACAAACGAGGTCTTTAGAGTGTATAACTGCAATAATGTCCCTTGAATTTCAAAGAACTGCCATGAAACAGGCTTCTAAAAAGCCTGGATTAAATATCAGTAATACTTTATGTACAAAATGCAATTTAAAAATAATTTGATTTGATTTGTTGTTGTTTGTCACTTTGCTTCAGATTTTTGTGAGTAAAAAGAATAGCTGCAGAACAGATTAACCTTATTTACATTGACCCAGTATGGGGAAATTTGACTTGACTCACAACCAATTTGGGTCATGACCAGAGTCCTGGAATGGATTAAGTTCGTGAGCCAAGGTATCACTGTACTTGTTGTTTATTTTAATAATAAAAGCTTCAACACACTGAAATTCCAAGTAACAAAGAATTATGGCAGGGAAAGATTTTGAAGAAAAAACTGAGTTGATTATAGAAAGAGAATGAGGATTTCAGTAACAGGGTCACAGTAAACACTGTTCAAATAATTGTTGATGCATTATAGAAGTATTCCTCAAGAAAATGTTTAATTCCATTTTCTATCTTACTCTGATAAAATGGCACTGCTCTTAAAGGAACTTTGCTATTCCTATGCCTAAGCTAGATCATGGTCTAGTAATATTACAATCCCAAGCCAAGTATAAGATGGCTGAGGTGGCACATTACATACACTTATGAATAGCTATTTTCCCCCTTCCCCTATGTATGTGACATACAAACTATCTGGAACTTTGAAAACCAGAAGGAAATGGAATTGGATTATATAAGCAATTACACTGTAACTGGAAATCACTATACCTGAAAATGATATGTAGTAGTGCCCTACTTAAGAGTATATTTTATATTTTAGAGTTACACATTTCATGGAAATAAATTAATATTAATACCAATAACATAGCAACAACAATTTCTTAACATGATTCACCAAGAAGTGACTGACATGGGTCTTCATGGAAGCTCTCTGGAATTCTGGGCATCTTCTAATACCACCAACAAGGAGTTCATCTGGTTGAAAGTATCTGTGAAAAACTGGGAGAACACCAATACAGCATTTTTTATTTGACTCCCCCTTCTGTGAGAAGCAGAATCAGCAGTACTAATATCACCATTTCAAATTTAAATTAGCACTTGGGGCATTTGCTGGCTTTCCATGTATTTCTTAAAAGCCTCTAGATACAACTGTATAATCTGAATGGCCATTCAGTCCTAAATCTATTCAGAGTATAATTTGAATTATAATGATGATGTCATAAAATAACAATAAAAACTTGTACCAGTCCATGGAAGAAAATAATGGAGTGGTACAAATGGAAATCCCTTACCAGCAAGAACCTTTCCCCTAATATAGCACCCATCCCTCTAAGTTCCCCAGTAAGAACACTTAGATCAACACTAATCTACATATCTACATAAACATTGCAAGATTCTGTTTAAGCCTCTGTTTTTCCCCATGAGCCCATTTTTCTCGCTTCCTCTGAGTACAAATTAATTTATCTCTTACTGCTCTATTAAAATGTATCAATTTTTATTGATTTTATTTCATTTCATTTTTACATCTCTCAAGCTTTCTGGGCAGTTATCAAAGTCAAAAACACATAACCAAAAAGACATAAAACAATAAAGCCACAGCTGTTGTAAACAAATCAACACAGAGGTGTAGCAGTGGTGAATTATAAAGTTTGAAGTTTAAAAAGTATAACAATATAAAATCTAAGGTTAAATGTTAGCTGTTAAAATACTGAGAAAATAAAAAGATTTTCACCTGGCACTGAAAAGAATAAAGAGTAGAAAGTACTAGTTCAGGAGAGACATACATTGATTGCAATGCCCCAGAGAATCTTAATTTGCACCTTGAGATTTTCCTTCTTCCTTTATCCAAGTCACCATAATTAATTCTTTTTCCTAATACCCACCTAGATATTAAGTTCGCACTAGCAAAACTAAAGACTGAGAGAATTTAGATAGTACAAATATGCCTCATACTCATCAGATACAGAGTTAGAAATGAAGGATGAGGAAGGTTTTGTAAGACTGATTTTTGATAATTTCAGCATTTTATTCCAGGTTTCGGATCATTACATCAGTGGAGAGAGGAGTGGGTTCCTGTTTATCTCAGCTAGTGCATCTTTGGGAACTCCAGTGAAACCAGGCATATTGTTGCTACTCTGAACTTCCATTTAAATGATATTGTTCGTATTTCTACTGCTGATACTTCCTCTTATGGCGTGCAATACTCAAACTAAAAGTTGCATTGTTGGTGATCCTCTGCCTATTCATCACAGATACTTTCAACCAGGCATCTTTCTCATTGGTAGCATAACATCTCTTGTCTTCATGCCCAGAGATCCAGACAGCTTCCATGGGAACCCTTCTTATTCACTGATTGGTGAATCCCTGTAAGAATTGTTATTTTCCTTTTTTTAGTGAAGGCAGGTGGGAAAGCAATTGGAAGACATCCATGCTGCTCCTATTTCCCAAAGCCAGTAAGAAACATCATCTTCTGCACTTCTCTTCAGATTACCATTAAAATGTCTCCTCCTGGCTGCAGAACATTACTCGGAGTTTAGCCCCAATGGACATATGCACTGTGAAGGATAGAATGCAACATATAGAAAACCATGATAAAGACTTCTAAAAGATTTGAGATATGTTGACAGAAAGAATTGGAATCAGAGGATGGAGGGGGTCAGGCTTGTTATGAGACACCTGGAGATCAGACATTAAACTGCTCATAAAAACTTCTAGTGTGGACTTCCCACAGATGCTTCTTGGTTGCCCAGCTTAGTTGCAACGATTTTCAAGAATTTCCTTTGATACAACATAACCTCTCATTGCAGTCTCCTGACTAAGAACTACCAACACATCTTGGCTTTGATATTTGCTGTGAAGGAGATCAATGAAAGCAACCAGATACTACCAAATGTCTCTTTGGGCTTCATCATCTATGACAGCTATGGAGGAAGATGGACATACCATGCCACCATGGAACTTTCTGCCACTCTCAAGAAATTTATGCCCAACTACACCTGTGGCATTCCGAACCACTTGAAGTCAGTCATTGGGGCACTTTACTCTCAGACCTCTCTTGACATAGCAGATATCTTGAGTACCTACAAAGTTCCACAGGTAGGATGCATGGAAGGCATGGGACTTAGAGAAAGATGTGTACTGCCCTTATCTTTTTTCTAACTAGCATGAAACAAAGACATATGTGCACACACTTATATTTAATTGATGTTTGGCCATTGAATGTGCAACACACAGTTTATCAAATGCTTTGTAGCAATTACCTGTAAGATGTTATGCATATGAAAACCTGGAGGCAGTGCTAGTGGTGTTTCAGAATTTAGATTATACAGATGGACAGATTTGTCCTGTAGATATCAAGAAGGGGGAATTCCTTTAAAGTTGGGAAGTTTGTATTTGTGTATAAGGTCTGTAAAGGCAACACATGATCTTTCAGATTTTCTGGCTATGCACAAATTGTGGAAAATGCCTTTGCAATGGCCCCCAATTAACCCACCTTGAAATAGGTAAATGTTTCTAAACTGAGAGACTTTTTTAACATTCCTAGAACATAATTGTTGTTGTTGATGAGTTGCTAAGTCACATCTGACTCTTCACAACCGCATTGGTCATAGGACACCAACCTCCCTGTTCTCCACTGCCAGAGCCTATCCAAACCCATGCTCACTTTATCAATGACCCTATCTAACCATCTCACCCCCTGCTGTCCCCTTCTCTTTTTGCCTTCAATCTTCCCCAGCATCAGTGTCTTTTCCAGTGAGTCCTCTCATATCATTATTGGAATGCAAACTGACCTCTTCCAATATTGTGGCCACTGTTGAGTTTTCCAAATTTGCTGACATATTGAGTGCAGCACCTAGCCTTATCCTGTCATTAAAATATACAAAACTGATGATCTTACTGAATATCTATTAAACTGGATGGATGGATGGATGGATGGACAGAAAGATGGACAGATAATTGATTTAAATCCTTTGAAACCACTTATACAGTTGTTCTGGTAAGCATATAGTCATTGTGCATGTGTGTGTGTTAGAACAACCATGAAACATTTCAGAGTTATCAGTGCATATGCATTTCATTTTGCAGAAGAATTTCTGCCTGCCTGCCTGCCTGTCTTTACATATAATACACCCAATCACTTATGTCATTTTTATTCCTATAGTTAACATATGGCTCTCCACCAAAGACAAATGATCAGACAGAAACTTGGTCTTTCTACCAGATGGTTCCAAATGAAACCCATGAACACTGGGGGATTATCCAGCTACTTGAGCACTTCAGGTGAATGTGGGTTGGTATCCTTGTAAAAGAACACATTGGAGAACGATTTGGAAGGATTATTTCTTCCATGTTTCCCACCCATGGCATCTGTGTTGCCTTCTTAGAAAGAATCAAGCCATTTTATCTCAGTAGCATTTTTGATGACCTGGGTCAGCTGATAGAAACATACAGTGTTTCCATGAAGAGCAATGCCAATACAGTCATAGTCTATGAAAATAATATTTTGTTTTTCAGGTTGCTGCTGTATCTGCCCAAGATGGAAATGATGCTTATGGAGCCCAAAGGTAAAGTGTGGATTATGGCAGTGAAAATGGAGCTCACATCATACTTTTATCAAAGGACCTGTGACATACAAGTCATCCATGGTGCTCTGTCCTTTGCAGTTCACTCCCATGAAGTTCCAGGATTCAAGACAATTCTTCAAACCAGACACCATGTTTTCACCAAAGAAGATGGTTTTGTGAAGAACTTCTGGGAACAAGCATTTGACTGTATATTTCTAAATCCATTAGTTAGTGAGAAAGTGGAGAATGTCTGCTCTGGGACAGAGACACTGGAGAGTCTTCCTGGGGCTTTTTTTGAAATAAGCATGACTGGCCACAGCTACAATGTTTACAATGCTGTGCATGTGGTGGCACATGCTCTCCATGCCATTCAGTCTGGCTCAATTAAACACCAATTAAATGTGAATGGATGGAGACAGAATCTTCAGCATCAACAGCCATGGCAGGTAGCAGACTGACTAGACGACTATGGGAAAGCACTCCAATCGGTATTAAAGATAGGAGCATGTCAGAAGAAGAGAGCAAGAGTGACTGAGCAGTGTTGAATGTATGGGTATCCAGTCCTGGTATTTACAGAGGAGCTCTCCAAACTCTAGAAAAATGGATCAATCTGTCTATTCCAGTTTTCTCCCATGATTGACTATATTGTAACCTCATGCTTACTTTGCAGATCTTTCTTTATTGTTATCCAAACAGAATTGTATGTGGAGGAAGGTGATATCCTATTGTGTGAATTGAATTCAAGTTCAACTAACAGTATAGGTAACTTCCTAGTGTGGGATAAAGGTATGGTCACCAACTTGTCCTCCATGCAAAGCGTCAAGAGAGAGCAGGAAGATGCCTCATATTGCCCTTGTCTTGTCAAAATAAAACAATATAAGAAAGTGAGAGTTGTAAATAGAGGCACCTTTTATATTTCATAGGACATGGATGAACTGTCCGTTCATCCGTGTCCTATGGATTAATCTGGATTGTAAATAAATAAAAAAACAAATATATAAAATTAAACCACAGATATTTCACAAGGTAACATAGGACCAGGAGAATGTGTTGTATCCCTGCTGGTGCCAACCACTCCTTCCTCTCCATCTTGATTTGGCTCTGAAATACCATGAAAGCCCAAGTATGACAAAATAGCACAAGCTTGCACAGGGAGATGAAAAGTGGTCTTCCCTCATCCAAGGGCAATTAAAAACTTGCAATCAGGGAAAGGGCTTACTTGATGCTTCATGCTTCACGCTATGCTTATAGTTTCACAATTCCAAAGAAGAGCTGATTAGTGGAGAAAAAGGGGGTCACCCCAGAACAGTGCTAAATAACTGGTACAAAGCAGGATTCAGTGGAAAACAGCAGATGTCAATTTGGGCTACTAGAAGTCCTATATTTAGGCCAAGAGGTGGAGAATGGAAGTAAACCTCCTGATCTCCTTTAGTTTCCTCTCTAGGCTTATGACAGCAGGTATCTTATACATCAAGCACACTTATATACTTATGGAAACGTTACCCTTATGAAATGGTTTGAGCTTCAGGATGCCAGACAGCTTACCCAGACACAAGCTTACATATTTTACCTCGCCAATTTTAAAAGCTCTGCTCCATCAGCAAATTTGCTTCTTAATTGGTTTCAAAGTGCAGGCACTTGCCTCCACAGCCATACACAGCTTGGGATTTGATGGAGCAGTTGCTTCTATGTAAGATCTTCAGTTCATGCCCTTCTTTGTGTGCCCCTGATTCCTTCAGAAGTGAGGTGGAGGTTTCCTGCATTCTCAGAAAAGGCTTTTTCAACTGTGCCTTCCCCATTATGAAATGTGCCTCCAATGGTTTGGTGACAAAAGAAGGAATGTAGGAGAAATGGATTCTTATAAGCTTTTCATGTGAACTTTGTTAATTTTGTACTTCAAAGCCAATGGAGGAACTGAAATGTGTATATCTTCGAAAAGATAGATAAAGGCACACACAGTCACATTTCTCAGAATGTTTCTGGGAATCTTCCAATCAAAAATTACCTGCAAATACGTGCATATTTTTCAGGATAGCATTCAAAATGCATTACACTGGATTAATTCTTTACAAAGGGATACATTCTAAGCAAAATGTGCTGATTATATAGAATACACAGAAAACTGCAGTGCCAATTCCAACATAAAAATGGGATCAGTTCAAAAGTGGGATGAATAGAATATAAGATTGGGAAAATTTCTCACACTTCAAGCTGAATCAAGCACAAAATTGGAAAATAGGAAACTTGCAGAAGCTAAAGTTAAGAGTAATGTTATCCTTTTGGTACAAAACAAATGACTTTTATTCATCAGGCATTTTGGTATAGTCTTTGTGATATTCTATTTTCCTTCCCTTCCCTTCCCTTTCATGTGCATATAATTTATGGATTTTTTGCAACTGCTTACAGTTATTTCTTCATTTTTAATCCATAGTTGCATTATTGTGGAACTCAATGGAGTCGAAACATTGATAGACTGTAAACACCACCACAGGACACCTTCAAGATCTTCTCCCCTCACCCTGCACAAACACACACACATGCACACAGAGAGAGAAGCTAAAGAGTTCCTCTCATTCTTTTACTGATGTTTACATATATCTCATGGCAACCTTGTGCAAACTCTTACCTTCTCTTTTTTTACATTCAGCTCCACCACTTTCTGAAAAGTGTCACATTTAACAATAGTGCTGAGGATGAGATTTTCTTTGACCAGAATGGAGTACTGTTAACTGGATTTGACATTATAAACTGGGTCACATTTCCAAATCAATCCTTTCATCGAGTGAAAGTTGGAAAGCTGGATCCTCAGGCTCCTGTAGGAAAGATGTTCACTATTCATGATGATGCCATTGCATGGCACAGCACCTTTAAGCAGGTAGCTCCTGGATGCAGGTCATACAGTCCAGGTTTGAACAAATTTCTAGTAGGATATCAACACTGCACTTCCTCTGACATTTTAGACCCTTTAACATACCCAGTTGTGTATCTTTGGTATTTGTCTATGACCAATTAGAATACAAGAGGACACTCCAAGATTCCAATGCAGCAGAGTTATGTGTGCCATTCTGCAAAATGCCCTTCAGTATCCAAAAGCATATTGTAGTGTATAGGACAATCCCATTGAATGGTAGGCATGTCAAAAGCAGAGCTAGTTGGAGCCAGACATCAGACTAAATGGCCTGGGAGGCCCCTTCTGACTCGTTCAGTTTCTATGTTTCTAATTAAGGAGGCAGATTTTATAGATATTCATTCTTAATTATGCAGTTTGACACATGACTGCTCTAAAGTAAGGCCCATGTAGTTGACTGAGGTTTATTAACTAGTAAGTTCATAGAGAACTCTACCCTAAGTTACTTAAAATTGAAACTTGTTTTTATTCTTATTTTCCTAGAGAGCTGTGTTAGTTTATAATTTGCCAGGACCACTTAAATAAAGTTAAGAAGATGAAATGAATGCCAGGAAGAGGAACAACTATGATAGTAATTCAGGGAACAATGGTGTTAGTGCAAATGAAGAGGTATTGAAGGATCTTAACTTGAATAGTTGGTAAGATATCAAGACATTAGCTGGAGTGGAGTGGTTGAAATGATGGTGCCTTCAGCACTTTGACACTCTTCTAAAACCATGTAAGCAGGGTGTAAGGCCGAAGTTATTAAATGCTGTTCTTTACTGCATCACATATAGAAGCACATTCCTCCAGCAAAGCTTCAGCATGCTTAACCATGCTGAACCATTGCATGCCAAAGACCCTTTAGAAACTTAAGGAACCCATAAAGAGGTTCCCCTTGGCAATTTGTTTGATGATTGATTATATAATGTTTATATAATGTTCCAGACACCTCTTCTGTTGGTAATATGTCCTTCCCTACTTGCCCCCTTTTTTGGACAAGGTATTGCCCCTTTCTGCATGTACCAAAAGCTGCTACCCTGGTTATTTCTGGAGAAAGCAGGAAGGAAAACAGATTTGCTGTTAGGATTGTCTACCATGTCCAAAAGGAAAAATGACAAATCAGAATGGTAAGACTAGTAACTGCAGATGATCTTATGGTCCTGTGGTACATAAGTAACAGGTGCATGCACACACCCAAGTGAAAGACAGGGTAATGAAAAGAAGTGTGTGAAGGGTCCAGAACACTCTCAAAATGAATGTCCCCAACTGAAGCACATCATTATTTTTCTCTCATGTGGAATGCTATCCATACACATGAATGTATGGAAAATCCCACTGAGTAGTGAGAAGATCCAAGGAGATATGACAAGCTTAATTCTTACATTCAACAGAATTTTTTTATCCACAAATTCTAGACAAGTACTGAAAAACTCAATAGACAAATATTAGCAATTCAAGAATTCTGAATGACTGAGATGATCCTTGATTTTTATATTTATTCTGAACCCTATTTAAGTTAACAATCTTTTCTCAGATGTGTTAAAATTCTAATGCAGTGACCTGTAGCTTGGTTTTCAAGTAACATACTTCCATAATGTCTTTTCTGGAGACTTCTCCCCCATATTTGCCATTCCGAAACAAAATGACCAAAACAAAAACCATTTGCCTTATTTACACACACACACATGGTCCTGCACTATTATTCTGAGTCCTTAAAGGGGCTTCTGCACTTGCAAGTGTCACGAAAATGTGACTAAGAGAAATAAATGGTAAGCAATTCTTATTTCAACTAATACTTCATGAAAAGCAGAAAAGAATTGACTTTGAAATCTTAACATTGCATTGGAACTGAACCCAATTAGCTAATGCTAATTGTTCTGAGACAGATTTGGCTGTTTTTGGAAAGTCAAAAGTGTGGACTTAGTCAAAATTAAAGGTCAGTGCACACCTCTGCTTAACAATCTCTGGATTCTGTTGGGCTTCAGACATTGTGGCTTTGGCTGATCATTTCAAGTCAGTCTGCCATGATATGGTCCTCATCTGTCATTAACATCAGTCATGGTCACTTTTGAAAAGCAACAAGTCTTAAATAGTGTAGCATTCATCATTACTGTCTGGATACTGTACTGATCCTTCTGAAATTTGGCATGCTTCTTGACTAGGGATGCCTGAATTTGGTATTCCATTTTGGCACAAATTACCTTTCTCTGCATCTATATGCCTGCATTCAGATTTCTGTACTTCTATCATATCAGGGTAGCCTCATTTGGTCTAGGCAATTACAAATACATCAGTCCAATTTGGCTTGGATAAAACAGTATGTACCCATCTATAAAAATAGAATAAAATGGATGAAATAAAAATATTTTAATATTATAACAAGAGATAAACATACCAAGAAATGCACTTTGTCATCATAACACTCTAATACATTGAATGTTTGACAACTTATGAGAGAATATTCACAGAAAATTGGATTAAAAATATGTATTTTCAAGA
>JAIXND010000782.1:388880-429156 GCA_023646645.1 Varanus salvator macromaculatus
CAGCGTACTATGGGATTAAATTTGAGGGATTGTGGCTGATGGGATGCATGTCAACAGTGGAAGGACTGAGCCAAGAAGATGGAAGCCACAATAATGTAGAAACCACCTGATTTTCTGTCAGGTACAACATGATAACCATATAGGGTTGCTTGCCTTGTTGCATGAACACATCCACTGAACAACAGGGTAGTCTAGTTTCTACTCATTACAGTTCTTACCATTCCGGTATGATATTTTTTCTT
Source organism: Varanus salvator macromaculatus (assembly GCA_023646645.1). Classification (NCBI taxonomy): domain Eukaryota; kingdom Metazoa; phylum Chordata; class Lepidosauria; order Squamata; family Varanidae; genus Varanus; species Varanus salvator. Next base: position 389,123 of record JAIXND010000782.1, read on the forward strand.
TTGGACATAGGAGACAATCATAGCAGCAGATCTGCTTCCCTTCCTGCTTCCTCCGAAAAGAACCAGGGTGGCAACTTTCAGTACATTCAGAAAGGGGTAATGTCTGGTCCAAAGATGGTGTGGTTAGAGGGAGACAAGTATTATCATTCAGAACAGATATGGTGGGGGGATGATACAATTGAGTATGCAAATTGACATATGGAACAAAATTCCTCGTGTTTTCAAAGGGTTTGTCACATCCAATGGTCTGCCAGTAGTCTCCAGTAAAGTACACTGTATCTGCTCTTGGTTTTAATTTAGTTTTAGGATGTGGCAATAATTTTATCTCTTGCTACTGGATTTATGTTTGTTTATTGCTTGTAATGCATGCTTTTAATGTGGTGTACAGCTTGCTGAGAACTTCAGCTATTGAGTGGTTTAAAAATGCATTAAACAACTATGTAGTGTAAATACCCTTTTTTTCCAGAATTACAATCGTTTGTTGCTTTGCCTAGCATTCTTTTCATATTGTCCACTTTATTAACCCTACAGTAAAGAAATGCACATGGTGTTAAACTTACTGTATATTCTCTTTATGACTAGTCAGAAATCCCTATTGAGTTCAATTGAATATTCTTCCAAATAAATGCATATGGGATTGCAGTCTTAAACCTACCTTGGAAACATTCCATTGGGTATTAGGCTTTAGTAGACATGTAGAAGATTACACTATTGCTAACAATAATAACATGCTGTAGGGTACTGAGCTGCACATTATATAATGGCTCAGATATCCCTGATTTCTAAAATTTTGAATCATTTTCCTAATTGCTTCCTTGCTCTCTTTCCAGTTTGCAAAGAACAGAAGAATCAGCATGTTAAATGGTCAAGGATTACCACTTCAGACATACCAGAAATTTGACCAATACTAGGGGACGGGGGGGTGGGGGGCAGCTGTAGTCAGAGCTTACCTGATTAAAACGTTTGTGCCAAGTGATGGCAGGATCATGGATGGTAAAGATCTTATCTGCAAGAGCTTGGGGTTCCAGTTTTCCAACCTTCACCCGAAGGAATGATTGATTTGGGAATGTCACCCAGTTTGTAATATCAGTCCCAACTATCAATTCCCCATTTTGGTCAAAAGAAATCAAATCCCCAGCACTGTTATTAAACTCAACTCTTTTCAGAAACTGATGGAGCTGTATATCAAACAAAGAGAAGGGGTTTCAATACAATACCATGGAATAGGTTGGATTGTTGCTTACACTGAGATCATTTCACTCAGTATCTTGTGTACATATGGCAGAAGCTCCCAAAGCTCCATCTGATGGTGTTTGCCAGACATGCTTTCCTTTAACTGGGTTCCCTTCTTAGTTACTTATTTGTCATGCTTGGAATACATTAATATCTGAGCAAGTATGCAACCCTCCAAACTCAAAAGATCCTATGCATTGTATGCCAGCCAGGAGCAGTGCTCTTGCACCCTGGAAGACGACCATATGGTAACTCCATCCTAGCACTTCAGATGAGGAAGAAGCACCACCAGAATGTGAAATATTCTGACAGATTCAGTCTTTTCCCCTCCTGATTTTTTGGCCCCTCTGCAAGATTGTTCTTATGACCTCAGAGAAGCAACTAGTGTGGTTCTTTCCATGTTGGGTGTGTGTAGGGGGTGGGGGCAGCCAAACATGATTCTCCAGGTCAATGGTCAAAAATCTTGGCTCTCTCTCTCAGGCCTATTTGAAATGATTCTATTTGAAGCAGGTTATTTCCAAGGGCTATTTCAAAACTAGTACTATAACTGGTAGAGTTTGCTCCCAGAAAGCACTTGGCAACCAGAACAGATCTTTAAGAACAGGTGCATTGCAGTCCTGATAGCATGTACCAGTCAATAGACCAGGCCATCAATTTCATGCTTAAAGTGGAAGTAGAAGTATTTTTTCCTTCCAATTGCAACATTGACAATATCAGGCACTTGCAGCAGAGATGTTTTGCTGAGCTTCTGTGTGGCAGCTTTAAAAACACACTGAGATGCTCAAACATATGGTAAGGAAAAGAGGGATAATCTCAGAAAGGTTGCTCAGCCAGGGATGTGCACAGCAGAATCAGACCTTGCAGTTGTAAGGAAAATGTTAATCTAGAAATGTCAAAGAGACAGAAGTGGAGGCACTGTTGACTTGACTTTAAATTCCTCAGACATGTCATCTTTGAAGCACTCCATGGTTTAATTAGATCTCCATTTTGAAAGTTAAAAATGATGGAAATATTCATTTTTAAAAAGTAAAGACAAGTAGAATGCAATTACGAGTCAGTGAGGTGTAGTGATTAAGAGCACAGTACTGGGACTCAAGAGATCTTGGTTCTAGTCCCACTCAGCCATGGAGTTCACTGGGTGACTTTGGACCAGGCACAGAGTCTCAGTCCAACCTACCTCACAGGATTGTTTTTGTGAGGATAAGACTGAAAGGAAGAGAAGGAGAATCACATATGCTGCCTTGAGTTTCTTGGAAGGAAAAAAGGTGGAGTAAACATTAAATACATAAATAAATAAATAACTGACAAGAACTTTTGTTCATGCAAATAATGAGGGGTGTGTAATGGGCATCAGACAGAACTGAAACAGTAATATCATCTTACCATTATAGGAATGAGTCTTCCCATGGACATTTGGATGCCTTAATTCTCAAGAAAGAGTACAGAAATGAATTCAGGAAACAATAACTAGGCTGCTAACTTCTACCTGGTATCTGGACCTTATTGCTTCTGTCCTGAAAACTTTGTGTAGATTACCAGTTACTTCCAGACCCAATTCAAGGTGTTAATTTTACCCTTTAAAGTCTGTAATGCCTTAGGAAATGACCATCTAATGGACTCCTGACCTTGGCACAGGGCAGTACAAGTACAGAAACAATAATTTCTATGATAGAATTCTGTCTTTCCCAACCAAAATTGGCCAATACCCCAAATAAATGGTTTGAAGGCTTGCGCCAAATGCCCCCTCCAAAGGAAGCTTGGGAAGTGGCAACAAGGGAGGAGGTTTCTCATTGAGAACCTGTTATTATGGGATGATCACCACACTGAGGTCCACTTGGATTCAACTCTGAGGTCTTTTTGGAGCCAGGTCATACTGTTCCCCCAGCCATTTAATGGCATTTAAGGGAATTGACTAATGTAATAAGGAATTTATGGGGAATTTATCTCCTTCATGGATCACTGCCTTGTCGTGGCGAAGCGGCTTGCGTAGCTCAATGAAGCTATGAGCTATGCCGTGCAGGGTCACCCAAGACGGACAGGTCATAGCAGAGAGCTCTGACAAAACGTGATCCACTGGAGAAGGAAATGGCAACCCACTCCAGTATCTTTGCCATGAAAACCCCATGGACATGAAAACCAAAAGGCAAAAAGATATGACACCGGAAGATGAGCCCCTCAGGTCAGAAGGTGTCCAATATGCTACTGGGGAAGAGAGGAGGGCTAGTACTAGTAGCGCCAGAAAGAATGAAGCGACTGGGTCAAAGCCGAAAGGACACTCAGTTGCCGATGTATCTGGAGGTGAAAGGAAAGTCCGATGCTGCAAAGATCTTTACTCCATAGGAACCTGGAATGTCAGATCCATGAATCAAGGCAAGCTGGATGTGGTCAAACAAGAGATGACAAGACTGAACATCGACATCTTAGAAATCAGTGAACTAAAATGGACAGGCATGGGTGAATTTAGTTCAGATGACCATCAGGTATACTACTGCAGGCAAGAATCCCTCAGAAGAAATGGAGTAGCCTTCATAGTCAATAAAAGAGTAGGGAAAGCAGTACTGGGATACAACCTCCAAAATGACAGAAAGATCTCAGTTCGAATCCAAGGCAAACCATTCAACATCACAATAGTCCAAGTCTATGCCCCAACCACTGGTGCTGAAGAGGCTGAAGTTGACCAGTTCTATGAAGGCCTACAACACCTTCTAGAATTAACTCCAAAAAATGATGTCCTTATCATCATGGGGGATTGGAATGCTAAAGTAGGAAGCCAAAAGATAACAGAAATAACAGGCACGTTTGGCCTTGGAGTACAAAATGAAGCAGGGCACAAGCTGCTGGAATTTTGTCAAGAGAATACGATGGTCATAGCAAACACTCTTTTCCAACAACCCAAGAGACGACTCTACACATGGACATCACCAGACGGTCAACACAGAAATCAGATTGACTATGTGCTCTGCAGCCAAAGATGGAGAAGTTCTGTACAGTCAGTAAAAACTAGACCAGGAGCTGACTGTGGCTCAGATCATGAGCTTCTGGTTGCAAAATTCAGGCTTAAGTTGAAGAAAGTAGGGAAAAGCACTAGGCCACTCAGGTATAACATAAATCATATCCCTGATGAATATACAGTAGAGGTGACAAATAGATTTAAGGAATTAGATCTGATAGACAGAGTGCCTGAAGAACTATGGACGGAGGTTCGCAACATTGTACAAGAGGCAGCAACTAAAACCATCCCAAAGAAAAAGAAAGGCAAGAAAGCAAAATGGCTGTCTGAGGAAGCTTTACAAATAGCTGAGGAAAGAAGGGAAGCAAAAGGCAAGGGAGAAAGAGAAAGATACAAACAATTGAATGCAGAATTCCAGAGAACAGCTAGAAGAGATAAGAATGCCTTCCTAAATGAACAGTGCAAAGAAATAGAAGAAAACAATAGAATAGGGAGGACCAGAGATCTCTTCAGGAAAATTAGAAATATGAAGGAAACATTTCATGCAAAGATGGGCATAATAAAGGACCAAAATGGCAGGGACCTAACAGAAGCAGAAGAGATTAAGAAGAGGTGGCAAGATTACACAGAAGAACTATACAAGAAAGAGCTTAACATCCCTGATAACAACGATGGGGTGGTCACTGAGCTTGAGCCAGACATCCTAGAATGTGAAGTCAAATGGGCCTTAGGAAGTCTGAGCAACAACAAAGCTAGTGGAGGTGACAGCATTCTAGCTGAGCTATTCAAAATCCTGAAAGACGATGCAGTTAAAGTGCTACACTCAATATGCCAGAAAATTTGGAAAACTCAACAGTGGCCACAGGATTGGAAAAGGTCAGTTTACATTCCGATCCCCAAGAAGGGCAATGCCAAAGAATGTTCAAACTACCGCACCATTGCACTCATTTCACATGCTAGCAAAGTGATGCTCAAAAGGCCACATATAAATAAATCATTATTTTCTGCAGGGGTGGCCTTTCTGAGTCCCCCATTATCTTCATAACTTCAGTCTATCTGACAGGCATTGATGGTATTGTTTGCTGTAACGTTGACCTTTAGGGAGAAGGTAAGTTTCTGCTTGAGTCAAATTACAAGAGGTGTCAGATACTACCAGTTACATTTTACTTCAAGACTGGTGATAGGGTAACATCTACCATTCCCAGTCATCTTCAGAAAATATGACAGATACTCATGTTGCCTATTCAGGTTTATTACCTGCCATGGTGGTTGATCCTGAAATTTCTGTCTCCATCCATTCATATTCACTCGGTGTTTCACTGGGCCATACTGAATGGCACACAAAGCATGGGCCACCACATAGACTGCATTATATATGTTATAGCTGTGGCCAGTCATGCTCATTTCAAAGAAAGCACCAGGAAGACTCTCCAGTGTCTCTGCCCCAGTGCAGGCATTCTCCACATTTTCACTAACTAATGGCTTTGGAAATATACAGTCAAATGCTTGTTCCCAGAAGTCCTTCACAAAACCATCTTCTTTGGTGAAAACATGGTGTCTGGTTTGAAGAAATTTCTTGAATCCTGGAACTTCATCTGAGTGAACTGCAAAGGACAGAGCACCATGAATGACTTGTATGTCCCAGGTCCTTTGATATAGGAATGATGCTGGCTCCATCTGAGCTATAATGATCCACACTTTACCTTTGGGCTCCATAGACACCATGTCCATTTTGGGCAGATACAGCAGCAACCTCAAAAATAAAATATTATTATCATAGACTATGACGGCATTGGCATTGCTCTCCATGGAGACATGGTATGTCTCTATCAGCCAACCTAGGTCATTATAAATGCTACCAAGGTAAAATGGCTTGATCCTTTCTAAATAGGCAACACAGATGCCATGAGAAGGAAATGTTGAAAACATCCATCTCAAAAATCTTCCTCCATCATTTTCCTTAATAAGGATACCAATCCATGTCCACTTGAAGTGCAAAAGTAGCTGAATAATTCCCCAGTATTGGTAAGCATCATTTGGAACCATTTGGTAGAAGGGAAGGGTTGCATTTTGATAATTCATTTCTGGAGGACACCCATATGTTACCTTTAAGAAATGAAATATATGGAAGATTGTAGAAGAGAAAGAGAGAAAAGAAAGATATATAAAATGAAATGTATGAGTGCTGGCTAGAGTTGTGATGGTTTTTCCTGAATTTGGCCCTCTTCTCCCACAGACTTCTTCTTAGAGGAAGTCTGCAAACACTTGCAGAAGTCCTGTCACACAACTAGCAAGCTTCTTCTAAAGCATGTGCAGCATAAGCAAAGCCTGCAAATCTCATACAAAAAGAGGGATTCCACTTGTGCAGCATTCAAGCATGTGGGGCTTGATTGGTGGGCACAGGTGCAAACACTTGGAACTTTGTCTGTAGTTGGACTCATGCCCATGAGAAAGCAAGCTGGAGACCAGGAAGCTCAGTCCCAGGAATCTGATGGTTTCCCACCCTGAACAAGTTCTTTTCACATCCTTAGTGCTGAGAGTCCTTCACATTGCAATACTTACACGCATATGTGTGGATATATCACAAGGTTCATTTTATGAAAATGCATTCAAGAGTTCAACATAAAAGCATATACTTAAGATTTGGTTTTAACCATTTGTAATGTTACATTCATGGTGATGATAAATCTGCCATCCAAGAAGTCTCACATTTTAGAAGGCTTGCTCTATTTTAAGATTGAGGCAACTTTCCCTCACTTAGTTTTGAGAAAGGGGAAGTGGTAAAGAAATTCAAAGACTGGGTGGAATTAGGAGAGCATTTCCTGGCTTGTATTTAAGGAACACATTGTTCCTTACTCAAAGCATAGATCATGCTGGCACTGTGGTATGTTCTCCCTGCTAAAAGAGTCATCCTCAGAGAAAGAACTGGAGTACCAGGAACCAACCACCAGTAGTAATCCAGCAGGCCAGAAGGAGCCTGGGCTTCAGTGAGTGACTGCCATGAAGGCATTGCCTGCAAAAGGTAAGGACTAAGCCTCTTAGTGTGCAGGGGAGCCATTGTTTCAAATGACAGGAACTCAGAATGTATGCTGCAGAGAGCAAAAGGCCTTTTTGTGCAAAAAGTTCTGTTCACATATAGAAGGCTTGCCCACACAGATATCCTTTGCACTAACAGCTGGCAGCTGATGCTTGAATGTAGCTTTTTACACACTCTGCATAAGAACAACAGTTCAAGGCTGAGAGCATTTCTACAAAAATGGTAACCTGACCTTTCTGAATCCAGTTCTGTTGCCTTGTCTTTGAACTACTTTGAGCTACTCCCACTGTGAGCATTTCTGGGGTGATGGTTGAATCTCCTGTCTGCTGTGTTGGCTTGGAACCTTGTTTCCCATCACCTGAATTGTTAAGATTTTGTCTTTTGCTTGATTGCTGCTTGTGCTGACCACCTTGGAACTCTTCAGATCTTGAACAGGCAACTACAAACTTAAACTATGGTCATGTGACAAACACATCCTACCTGTGGAATTTTGTAGATGCTCAAGATATCTACCATATCAAGGGAGGTTTCAAAGTAAAGCCCACCAATGACTGACAGAAGGTTATTCTGAATACCACACTCGTAATTGGGGATAAATTTGTCCTGAAGACTGAAAAGTTTCATGGTGGCATGATAGTTCCATCTTCCACCATAGCTGTCATAGATGTTGAAGCCCAGAGTAACATTAGTTATGATCTGCTGGTTTTCATTGATCTCCTTCACAGCAAATATCAAAGCCAAGATATGTTGGTAATTCTTAGTTAGGATACTGTAATAGGAATGCAATATATTGCAATTTAGTTGCTCTCATCACTCAGTGTATTAAATCATTTAGGACTGTCACTTGGTTTCATACACTGACAGAGTTGCTTTTAGAGTTTCATACACTGACAGAGTTCATTTAGGTGAAAATGCAAGGAAATATATGCCAATTTTTATGTAATTTTTAATGTATTCTAATATTAGAATGAGCTTCAGGATGGAATACAGAGAACTTTAAAGAGCTCCAGTTGTGCTGATTCACACATTCCTACTTTAAATATATTTTGAGATTACCTCTTGAGTCACAAGACTTCAGATAATTCCAAAGATTCTATCTGCCTCTTTCTTTCTTTCTTTCTTTCTTTCTTTCTTTCTTTCTTTCTTGGGATGCATGGATGTGAGCTCTCAATTATTAAAATCTAGTTAGACTTATTTATGGCATTATCCTAGATACTTCAATATGCAGAAGGTTGTGTCCTTATTTAATCAAGTTCTATGAGTATAAGGAGTAGCCAATTCAATATTAATTAATGAGGCTGAACATTAATAACATACTTAGTTCATTATTAAACTTATTTCAGTTTAACTATTTCTAAAGGGATGGTCATGCTAATCTGTTACAACAACACAAAGAACCTGTTATATCATAAGGATTGGTCCATGAAGCATGATAATATCTTTTATCTGAGACAATCTGGTTTAGATAGGAGGGAAACCACACCCTCAAAAATTCCAATACATTAAAGTTGCCTTTTTATTTAAACAATACATTAAAACATTTGCTGACAAAATTGTAAGTAGTTTCCAATTACTTCCTTGAGAACAACTCCCATTATGCAAATATAGTAATTTGCTTTTTAATGAGTTGGGGTTTGTATTCAAGTATATAATTGGAGGGAAGTCTTTTAAACAGAAAACTGGACAGGGTATGACAAGATAAATGAAGGATTTTTGTAAGAAAATCTCCCGGAATGCTGTAGTGATATTTGCCAATAAATCATAGAATTATTCCTGAAAGAAAAATCCATGTGTTTCCTTGTGGATGTTTTCTTTTCTGTTTCACTATGGGAAAAGGTGCTTCTTTTGCAATTGACTATTGTCTTAATATTTTAGGTGCAGTGCAGAAAGAGAAGATCTAATCTCAACACATGCATAGAATCTCTGTGCTGATATTACCGCCTACACTAATTGCATTGCATTGATCACAACTCTTTTATTTCCTTCTTAATATTATAGACTATAGACTGGCAGATACTCCTGCTTCCATTAAGAATCAGGAGAGAATGATATGGCATTACATAAGTATGATCTTTTTAGACTCTATCTGGAACTCTCCAGAATCCTTAGTTACACATAGAAATACAAAATAGAAAAAGAGAGAAAATATATTTCTTACAGGGGTTCTTCAATCAAGGAGTGATATGGGTTTTCAGTGAAGCTATCTGATTCTCTAGGCATAAAGGCAAGAGAAGTGATGCCACCAATGATGAGGTCCCCTCGTTGAACGTATTTGTGCAGGATAGGCAGAGGATCACCAGCATTGCATCTTTTAAGAGTCGTGCATGCTATGAGAGGCAACATCAGCAGGATAAGTGCTAATGCCAACATTCTACATGTATAATTCCAGAGAATTTTGCTTGATCATTTAAGAGTCATGAAGCATGATTTTCATGGCTATTCAATCCTCACACTGTTTGTATCCTGCTCTGAACACTGCAATATAAATCCCAAATTGTCAGAGATAATTCTGGCTTCAGCTTTGAGCAATGCAGGGCTTATTTGTACTATCTATTACATTTTGGTCCTTAAATTTGCTAGCAGGAACTAAGCCCCCTGACAGGCTTTGAGAAGAAGTAATCACAGTAATTTTGCTAACTACAGAGGGAAGGAAAATTTAATTATTCCTTCAAATCTTGATTTGTCTGTGAAAAATATTCACTTGTAATTTCTAACCTATAAATAGAACAGCAAGAGAGATGTCTATGACATAAAGTGGATAAGCAAAATGAAAATAACAGCATTCTATATTGAGAAAAGGAAAGGTTTATTAGGTAAAGGAAAATAATGGGAAATGTTATATATGCCCATCTGATTTATATAGCTATTTGTTTATTTATTTTATTAAATTCTCATTTATTAAGCTAACATCTGGGCCTGAAATGATGTACTGGCTTAAAAATGGGGATCAACTTAGCTAGCATTAACATGCTGATTAAAAACAGAATCGTAATAAAATACAAACAAAAAACAGTAAGAAAAATAAATGTACCCGTATCATTAAAACTCCTTTCAGCAACTTTCCAAAAGCTGGCTTGGCTAGCCTTGTTTGACAAAAGGAAAGAGTCAACTCTACCTTCAAATTCCAGACTCTGAAAGTACTCTCTAATAAAGCTTTCTTCTATCCCTAATATGCCTTTGATGGGGATTGGTCAAGAAAGGGCCTTACCTGAAGATCTTAAGACCAGGACAGCCTTCTAGAGTAGAATCTGATCTTTCTAGTCTTTACACAAACCATGTTAGATTTCAGAGATCATAAGAAGAACTTTAAACTGTAACCCATGATGGTGTTAAAAAAAAAAAAAAAAGACTTAAGGATTTTACGCAACTGGTCCCAGACAATAAGTTGGCTGCAGCATTCTTGACCAGGTGAAGTTTTAAAACAGTGTTCAAAGACAGCCCCATGCAGTTTTGGCAATAGTATGTACATCAAGCATTGTGACCATGGCAAGACCAGATGGCTCTTGGCATGGGTTCTATTGGGGCATTTATCTCTGCTGTGAAAATATGTTTTTGTCACCACAAAAATCAATGAATTGTTGGTTGTTTGATTCCATTAATACACCAAATGTATGAATGGATTCATATAGCCTTTGAGAACAGTTCATTCCATCCCTGTTTGAGACACTATTTCCAGTTCTGTTTTTCAACTAACCAGGAGCAATTTTTCCTTGTTTGGGTAATGCTTCAATTTGTTTGCACTCATCCAGTACATTACCAATATCAGACACAGATTTAGATATAGAACAATTTCTACAAAATTAGAAAGCTGGCGTTATCATATTGGTGGCACCAAACATCCAAACTCTGGAAAACCTGTCCCAGCAGTTTCATGTAGTTGTTAAAAAGCATGTGGAATTGGATGAGCATTTAACATGTATGACAAACACAATCTTATGTATCAAGCATTTCAACCAAAAGTCAGCAAGGATAACTAAAAAAGCATATTTAATTTTGTATAGGATGAAAAGATAGGCAGGCAAATTAGCAAATCAGTAAGTTTTTAAAATTGCATATTAAAGCAGAAAGAGGAAGAAGAAAAAATAATGACTGAAGCAACTCTTAAGTCCAATTTTTTTCTGTTTCATGTTCAGCCCCATATTAGAGTTGTGGTTAAGGTCTGTTTACTTAACCTTAATCATAGGTCATAGGCCACTCAGGTGTGTCCTAAATCATATTCCTGATTAATATACAGTAGAGGTGACAAATAGATTTAAGGAATAAGATCTGATGGAGTGCCTGATGAACTATGGAGACAGGTTCACAACATTGTACAAGAGGTAGCAACTAAAACCAACCCAAAGAAAGCAAAATGGCTGTCTGAGGAAAATTTACAAATAGCTGAGGAAAGAAGGGAAGCAAAAGGCAAGGGAGAAAGAGAAAGATACACCCAACTGAATGCAGAATTCCAGAGAATAGCTGGAAGAGATAAGAATTCCTTCTTAAATGAACAGTGCAAAGAAATAGAAGAAAACAATAGAATAGGGAGGACCAGGGATCTCTTCAAGAAAATTGGAGATACGAAGGGAACATTTCATGCAAAGATGGGCATGATAAAGGACCAAAATAGCAGGGAGGCAGAAGAGATTAAGAAGAGTTGGCAAGATTATTCAGAAGAACTATACAAGAACTATACAAGAAAGAGTTATCAGGGACGTGATAACTCCCTGATAACCACGATGGGATGGTCACTGACCTCGAGCAAGACATCCTGGAATGTGAAGTCAAATGGGCCTTAGGAAGTCTGAGCAACAACAAAGTTAGTGGAGGTGACAGTATTCCAGCTGAGCTATTCAAAATCTTAAAAGACGATGCAGTAAAAGTGCTACACTCAATATGCCAGCAAATTGGGAAAACTCAACAGTGGCCACAGGACTGGAAAAAATCAGTCTACATTCCGATCCCAAAGAAGGGAAATGCCAAAGAATGTTCAAACTACTGCACCATTGTACTCATTTCACATGCTAACAAAGTTATGATCAAAATCCTACAAGCTAGGCTCCAGCAGTATGTGGACCGAAAACTACCAGAGGTACGGGCAGGATTTCGAAGAAGGAGAGTACCAGACCATCTTATTTGTCTCTTGAGAAACCTATATGCGGGTCAAGAAGCAACAGTGAGAACTGGACATGGAACCACTGATTGGTTCAAAGTAGAAAAAGGAGTTCAGCAAGACTGTGTAAGGTCGCCCTTACATATATATTTAACTTATATGCAGAGCACATCATGAGAAAGGCGGGGCTCGATGAATCACAAATTGAAATTAATTTTTTAAAAATTTTATTAAAATTTTAAACTAATACTAAAAAAAAAAAATCAAACATCATATACATCACAAATTGAAATTAAGATTGCCGGGAGAAATATAAACAACCTCAGTTATGCAGATGATGCCATTCTATATGGCAAAAAGTGAAGAGGAATTAAAGAACCTCTTGATGTGGGTGAAGGAGGAGAGTGCAAAAGTTGGCTTGAAACGCAACATTAAGAAAACTAAGATCATGGCATCCAGTCCTATCACTTCCTGGCAAATAGATGGGGAGGAGGTAGTACCAGATTTTATTTTCCTGGGCTCCAAGATCACCGCAGACAGGGACTAAAGCCAAGAAATTAAAAGACGCTTTCTTCTTGGGAGGAAAGCTATGGCAAATCTAGACAGCATATTAAAAAGCAGGGACATCACCCTGCCAACAAAAGTGTGTATAGTCAAAGCTATGGTTTTCCCAGTTGCAATGTATGGCTGTGAAAGCTGAACCATAAGGAAGACTGAGCGCCGAAGAACTGAGGCCTTTGAATTGTGGTGCTGGAGAAGACTCTTGTGAGTCCCTTGGACTTCAAGGTGATCATACTGGTCAGTCCTAGAGGAGATCAACGCTGACTGCTCTTTAGAAGGCCAGATCCTGAAGATGAAACTCAAATACTTTGGCCACCTAATAACAAGGAAGGACTCCCTGGAGAAGGGACTAATGCTGGGAACAATTGATGGCAAAAGAAGAAGGGGAAGGCAGAGGATGAGGTGGCTAGATGGAGTCACTGAAGCAGTCACTGTGAGCTTAGTATACTCCAGGGGATGGTGGAGGACAGGAGAGCATGGAGGAATGTTGTCCATGGGGCCGTGATGGGTGAGACACGACTTCGTGACTAACAACAACAACTAATGGGTATCATGTTTTGTGTGTGAAGGGGGATAACAACTTTATCTTATTACTACTTATATTATGTATTACATAAAATATTGTTGCACTAAGTTTTGTTTTGAATTTTCATTATTTATAAATATTGTATTTGCTTGATTATATTACTGCATTTGTATGGAATATGTATTTTCTTTTTCTAGTGTAAGCAGTCCAAAAATCCCTATGGACTTTAGGGCAGCATACACATCTAATAAATGAAATGAAATATGAGATGAAGATCAACCAGAGCGACCTCATGGCCATATGACGCATTGATATGGATGTGCCATATTGGAAAATATATTCCATTTGAGCTCAATGGACATTTGGTGCAAACTGGTGGGGCATGCAGTTTTTGTACAAATATTTGTACTGGGGCCCTCAACCCACCACCACCGCCACTGCCTGCGTACCACGAGGTCGACCCGTGGACCTGCTGGACCATCAAACCGCTGATGCCGCCGACTGACAGATAGATGGCGGCCACCACGGGACCAGGACCGGGGGATGCCGCAGCTGGACTGTGGACCCGTCATTGCCCACCACCACCATCTTGCTGGCGAGTTTCTCCGTGGCTGCCCTTGCCCCCCTCCCCCGCCGGCATGGGTGGCAGCTGTGCCAGATTGGGGGCTGGGCGAGGGGATGAGCCACCAGCTTAACAAGCTGGACACAGCCGGGCTGGAGTCAGAACTGGGGCCCTCCACTGACCACCGCCACCCGTGTACCATGAGGCCAACCCGCAGACCTGCCGTACCTTCAAACTGCTGACGCCACCAACCGACGGATGGACAGTGACCACCGTGGGACTGGGACCAGGGGACACAGTGTCCGGACTGCGGGCCCGCCATTGCCTGCCATTTGCATCTTGCCGGCGAGTTCCTCCGTGGCCGCCCTTGCCCCCCTCCCCTGCCAGTGTTGGTGGCAGCTGCGTCGTCACCATTTGGGGCCGTCTGGGGCCATATGAGGCCTGGACTGGCCAGAGGCTTTGTTCAATGGAGTTTTGGATTTGGTGGTTGGTGGGTTTCTAGGGTTTTATTGTATTTTTAATTTGTATTTTAGCTTAGATTTTTAATAGGTTTCACCCCTGGCTACTGCTATGAAATTGCCTGGGGAATGCGTGGGTGCTGCCATTGGGGTGGTCTTGGCAATAGTCATTATGGTGTTGGGGATTTCACGAGTTGGCGTAGGAGGGACAGATGGTTGACACCTGTTGCCCCTTCTGGTTATTCCCCCAGCCAGAGGGTTCCAGTTAGGCTTATCAATCACCCCTCAGGCCTGATGGTGCTGTTGAGCAACGCCAGGTCAGTCCACAACAAAACATCCCTCATCCATGACTTAATTGTGAATGAGGGGTCCAACCTGGCTTGCATAACAGAGACCTGGGTGGGAGATGGGGAGATATCTCCCTCTCTCAACTGTGCCCACCCAGGTATCTGGTCCAGCACTGGCCATGCCCGGAGGGGAAGGGAGGGGAGGGGAAGGGAGGGGAGGGGAAGGGGGGTTGATGTAATTTACTGAGCCTCCATCTCCCTCACGGGACTTCCTGTTCTCTCGAGACTGAGTCTAGAGTACCTGTATTTGGCGTTGGGAGACTGAAACAGATTGGGGATTCTGTTGGTGTACCACGCACCCTTCTGCCCAACAGACTCCATGCCTGAGCAGATGGAGATTGTCTTGGACCTGGTGTTGAGGACTCCCAGGATGCTGGTCCTGGGGGACTTCAATCTCCAGGCCGAGTCTGTTCTGACTGGGGCAGCTCAGCACTTCATTGGCCCAACCATGAATCCATGGGGTGGCAATGGGGCTGTCTCAACACATCATTGATCCGACCCATGAATGTGGACACACTCTGGACCTGGTTTTCTCAACGGTGCAGGAAGAGGGTGATCTGAGGAATTTAAGTTTGACACCCTTGTCATGGTCAGATCACTTCCTCATAAGGTTTGAGCTTGAGAGCAGCCTCTCCCTCTGTAAGGGTGCAGACCCGATTGTATTGGTCCGCCCCTGAAGCCAGATGGATCCTGATGGATTCCTGGAAGCTCTAGGAGATTTTCAGGTTGACAAGGCTGGTGATCCTGTCGATGCCCTGCTTGAACTGTGGAATGAGAAGATGACCAGGGCTATTGACACAATCACTCACAAGCGTTCTCTCTCACTTGGCAGAGCCCATTCATCTCCTTGGTATACAACCAAATTATAGGCAATGAAGCAGGTTGGGAGACGTCTAGAGCGTAGGTGGAAGAGATCACGGGGTGATTCTGACCGAACACATTTAAGAGCCCACTATCAGGCCTATGCTGTGGTGGTGAGGATGGCAAAGAAGAAATTCTTCTCCGTTTCCATTGCCTCCTCACAATGCCATCTGGTGGAGCCCTTTTGGGTGGTGCAGGGGCTGGTACACCCGGGCCCAAAGAAAGATCTTGTGCCACCCTTGAAGGCCTGCTGTGATGACTTTGTCAAGCATTTCAGGGAGAAAATGACTCAGATTCGCCACGAGCTTGACCAGATTCTACTGGGGAGATGCCATCGACACCGTCAAGTCCACAATTAATGGATGAATTTCAGTTGTTGCGGCCTGATGATGCGGACAAGGTGCTTCAACAAGTACACCCTACCACTTGCTTACTAGACCCATGCCCATCTTGGCTACTTAAGAAAGCAAAGGAGGGGATTGGGACCTGGATCCTGGAGGTGGTCAAAGCCTCTTTATGAGACGTCCGGGTACCTGCCCCTTTAAAGGAGGCGATAGTCCGGCCAGTCCTAAAGAAGTCTTCCCTGGATCCAGAGATGGCCACCAATTATAGACTGGTGGCCAACATCCCATTTCTGGGCAAGGTGTTAGAATGGGTGGTGGCAGGACAACTCCAAGCACTCTTGGATGAAATTGATTATCTGGACTCATTTCAGTCCAGCTTCAGACCCGGATATGGTACTGAATCTGCCTTGGTCGCCCTGTATGATGACCTGTGCAGGGAGAGAGACAGGGGAAGTGCATCCCTGTTGGTCCTCCTGGACCTCTCAGCAGCTTTTGATACCATCAACTGTGGTATCTTTCTGGATAGGCTAGTGGGATTGGGAGTAGGAGGCACTGCTTTGCAGTGGTTCCTCTCCTATCTCAATGGCCAATTCCAGAAGGTGGTGCTGGGGGACTATGGCTCTGTGCAATGGCAGCTATGCCATGGAGTACCACAGGGATCCATTTTGTCCCCCTTGCTATTTAACATCCACATGAAACCGCTGGGAGAGGTCATCAGAAGGTGTGGGCTGCGGAATCATCAGTATGCTGATGATACCCATCTCTACCTCCCTTTTTCAACCAATCCAGGTGAGGCAGTGGCTGTACTGAACTGGTGCCTGGCCCAGGTAATGGGCTGGATGAAGGCCAATAAACTGAAGCTCAATCCAGACAAGACAGAGGTCCTGTTGGTGGGTGGTTTGGGCTCCGGGGTAGGTGACTTGGACCTTGTCCTGAATGGGGTTGCACTCCTTCTAAAGGACAGAGTCCGCAGCTTGGGAGTACTCCTCAACCCAGAGCTGTCTTTCGAAGCTAAAGTGACTGTGGTGGCGAGGAGCACTTTCCTTTAGCTTTGGTTGATCCATCAGCTGCATCCCTACCTGGAGAATGACTGCCTGGCGGCAGTGACACATGCATTGGTTACTTCTCGATTAAACTTCTGTAATGCACTCTATGTGGGGCTGCCCTTGAAGAGAGTCCAGATACTTCAGATGGTGCAAAATAGGGCAGCCAGAGACTGGACATTGTTCTCATATAACCCCAGTCCTCTACCAGATTCACTGGCTCCCCATTGAAGTCCAGGCCCAATTCAAGGTGCTGGTTATCACCTACAAGGCCCTTAACGGCTTGGGACCTGGATATCTAAAGGAACGCCTGCTTCCATATTTGCCCTCCTGCCCCTTGAAATCAGCGGCAGAGGCCCTCGTCTGGGAACCCTCCGTGAAAGATATTAGGAGGGTGAGTACCCGGAGGAGGGCTTTCTCTGTGCTGGCGCCCGACTTATGGAATGTGCTCCCCAGAGAGGTCCTCCTGGTACCGTTGTTGTTTGTTTTTCGGTGCCAGGCCAAGACCTTTTTATTTAAATTATATTTTAATAATTGTTAATACTATTTATTTATTGGTTTTATTTTTTTAGCCAGGATGAATCCAGAATTTATATTTTATATGTACTTATCTGTAAGATTGTTTATGTATGATGTTGGAAGCCATCCCGAGGCTTATGCGAATGGGACGGAATACAAAAATTCCAAATAAATAAATAAATAAATTTGTTCAAAGCTGAAGCTGAGAACTGCATGTCTCTAGAGCAATTTGTGAAAATCAGGGCCAGCATAGCTGTTCTTCTTGTAGTGTTTAGCATAAGTAACAGGGAAGCTTCCTCCCCTTCCTCTTGTGAACCAGATTGGTGGTCTGAATTTTGCACACATTTTCTTGGCATAAAAAATGATCAGATTATACCTCATCTAAAACAAAAAAACAAACAAACAGGGTCTGTGTGCTGGCTTGACTCATGTCAGGTCAAGTGAGTACCAGGCTACACAGGTTTGATATAACAGCACAGAATCTGCAGGGCCAACTTGAGAAAATCCGTAAGATTTTTACCTTCCCCAAAGGATTCTGCACACACCCCTGCCCTTATCAGCATCTTCTGTTCTTCCCTACGCAGGCTCCTTCTCTGCCACCGCATGCCCTCCCCCTTGGCCTTTCACAAGAGCAAGTGGCATAGCTTTTGGTTGTTTGCCTCTTTCCTTAAGGTGATGTTCCCAATCCCCAAACCGAAGTGCATCCCACCACCTAGGTACAGCTTCCCCTTCACCCTATCAACCTGTACCCTCATAAGTGTACACACAATGTAGAGGAAGCTAGTTCCTTGTACATAAACTATTCATATAACCTCCTTTCATATAACTTCTCCTTGCCAGTTGTTGTTGTTTAATTGCAGTTGTATCCGACTCTTCACAACTCCATGGACAACATTCCTCCAGACTCTCCTGTCCTCCACCTTCCCCCAGAATCACAGTTGTGTCCAACTCTTCACAACTCCATGCACAACATTCCTCCTGTCCTCCACCTTACCCCAGAGTCCATCCAACCCCACACCCCCTGATCCAGTGACCTATCCAGCCACATCAACCTCTACTGTCTCCATCTTTTACCTTCAATTGTTCCCAGCATCAGGATCTTATCCAATGAGTCTTTCTCATTCTGTGACCAAAATATTTGAGCTTCATCTTCTAAAGAACACTCAGGCTTGATTTCATCAAATAGCCATTCATTTTTCATAAGATTCCCATATACATTACTGTATCCATTTCCTATAGGCTTCCACCCCCATCCCTTCAAAGTGAGACTTTAGTTTTTTAGTTGGAGTATTTTCCTGATTTTCTCAATAAAAATCTTTGGAGCATCTCAGCCATTGGATCAGAGGACTCTCACACATTATTGGTATATTCACATGTTGTGCCATATGTGTTTTCACAGTCTTTGTGAGGTTGCTGAGATGCCTATGGCAACTGAGTCCTATTCAGGTATTCTGATTGTGTCTCAATGAGGAAGGGAAATCAGGATGAATTTGATAGAGGTACCTTCTCTTTCATTATTCCCATTGATGTTTGCATGTTTGGGACACTTTTCTATGAAGGACAGCCTCATTTATCCACTGAAATTTCCCTGACATTTTAGAATTCTGCTTCTAGAGAGGAAATCATGTATAGCATTATCTAAGTTAGATATATGTAATCCCATTTGTCACTGAAACTGGCAAGAAACTATAATTAAATACATCACAGAGAGGGGAGATTGCTGTTAGAGTAACTGTACATTTCTTTTGTAGAAACAAGTGGAATTTGGTGTCTGAAGAGCAGGCCCTTTTAAGGCTACCTCATTTTAGCACAGGTTCCAGAGAGCAGACAAATTTGTCAGCTAAGGCTAGCATCACAACTGTCAGCTTTCAATCAGTGACAATGTTGTGCAGTGTCAAGAATTGTGCTTACTCATCCTCCATGCACTGGCATATTTTCTCAGAAGCAAATACAATCTCTTGTCCTGGTTGTACATTGCCTTATAGTATGTGTAGCCTCACCACTAGAAGAGTTTCCCCAGTAATGTTTGACCCATCCTGCCAACTACTGGTAGACAAAACAACAGAAATAGATCAATTCACAGCTGAACCCCTCTAGCAAAATAACAAGCCCCAGATATTATCTCTTCAACTTTAATGCCATTTTTCTCTTGTTCCTGAACAGGATGCTCATGGATTCCATGAAGCTTAAAGCTTAGGATGAAATGGGGCATACACCAAGTAAACAACCAATCAGTGTTGTGATGCACTGTTCTTGGATATACTATTTTGGTTGCTGAGATGAACATTGTTTTTATCTCATAGCTCATCAGGAAACCTGCCAGCTGAACTCTTGATAGGAAGAAAGACAGGCTGACAGACAGAGCTATCTTTGTAAGCCTGCATATTTGTTACACTGGATGTAATTAAATCCAGTGGTCTAAAAAGAGATCATATGGGCTTATACTCTCCTTTCTCTCTGATTCTATGACAGGATTTTTCCTTCATTCTTTTTTCCTCCAACACACTGAAGAACATGAAAACATCATGGCCAAGCTAGACAAATGTTTTGCATCATCAATAACTGTGGTTGAAGTAATGGCACTCTCGGGTCAATTTCTTTGGAGACGCTAATTGGATATTTTGTTATTTTCTGTGCTCTAATTATCACCAAGAATCTGGTGGAAGGCATGAGTGATCTACCTTGTGATTTTCTCTTCTCATATATGGATTTCCAGAAGCTACAATGTAACAGCACATGAAAACAGGACAGAAACATTTGAGAAATCCTAAGCAGTGTTAAAATGGCAGGTAAATAAGGAGAGCTCCACAGATGCAATTCCTCACAACTTTCTTTACATTCGTATGGACTGGAGATGACGGTAGGAACTGCCTTTTAAGACAGATTGTATAAATTAGGACAATAATATTGATCTAACTGTAGGAGGAAAATCTGGAATGTGTCTCTGCAGAAGATCTACAGTTATTGAGATGGTGGTGTTGGAACTGATGTTGTTGTTGCTGCAGATACCAGACAGTGAGCTCCAGGGACATAGTGAATGTGCCATCCGCAAGCCTCTCTATACTCCTCACAGATATTCAGAGTCAGGGGACCTCATGATTGGGGGGACTGCCTCTCAAGTGATTGTATTTTTGGAACGATTCTCCTTTTCTGAATATCCAGCTTCTCATACTGACATTCCCATGTAAGTTTCTCTACTTTTCCACTCTCATGTAATTGCAAAATACTCAAAGTCTTTTTCACTTTTCTTGTAAACTTGAAATTACATTCCACTGAGTTCAGTAGGCATAGAATGGCAATCATAGCTGATTAACAATAAAAATAGAAGGGTCAAAATGCACTAATAATCAGTTAATAACTTCTTTTTTTCTCTTTCACTATCATTTTAACTTCATTTTCAGTTTTTCCATCTCAGTGCATTTTTTTATGATGAAGATTCGCCTTCATTTCATTTTAAGCTTCTTTTCTGATTGTGATCATGCAGTTATGTTTTTAAAGCATTTTTTCCTAGCATCATCATGTAATTTTATTATCACCCTTTGTGTTATACAAAGAAATCCTCTCTTCTTTTGTTTCAAGCACTGGGTTTTGCTGTCTTGATGCAAGATTCCAGCACATGTCATGCTCAGTTCTAGGTTCTATGAGTTTATAGAACCCATTCCATGTATAAGGGAGCATTGAGCAAACTACATTTACCACTGTTGGGGTATCTCCTCATGAGTACAGCCCAGTTTCCCCTATGTTGAAAATGTGATCTTGGTATCAAATACAAAGGCAATTTTCAGAGAAGCAGAAGGAAATGGAGAGGGATATATTGTTGCTTTATCATCCATTAAGATAATGTGCATGTTTCCTGGTGTGAAGAAGTTGGGTCGGGGGTGGTGGTAAATGATTAAATAAAATAATCATTTTATATAATATGCATTTTAAGTAGTTGCCAGTTCTTTCTGCCACCAATCCCAGCTCAAAAAGAAAAGAAAAGAAAAGAAAAGAAAAGAAAAGAAAAGAAAAGAAAAGAAAAGAAAAGAAAAGTGTTGAAGCGAGTAGGATAAGAAGATGGCAAATCTGGGTGCTCCTTCCTTCTGCAAATGCAACCCCTCTCTTGTCTAATTTTTCAGAAGAACACAGAATTGAAAAAATAAATGTGAAAATAAATGTAATTGAGTAGACATGGCATCAGTGCATTTTCAGCTAGTTGTTCCTTGAGGTATGAAAACAGGAAGCCCCAAGAAGGCAATGGACAAGGCTTGCAAAGGTATTTCAAACCTTTAAAAAGTGATAGGGGGGAATACTGGAAGTGGCAATGCATTCCACTTCATTCTCCACTTCACTGGGCAAGGCAGAGAGACCTGAGAAGCCATGGGGATGGGGAAGAAGGAAGTTGGCACCACAGTGTTTAGCCTACACTGAAGAAAATAATAACACTGCTCTGTAAAAATGCATATAGGATATATTGGCAGAAATGGCATGAGGGTGTGGATTTGGAGTACCTGTTAAGTGGCACACCAGTGAGTCAGGCATTAGAATTCCAGTAAAAGTCCCTACTATAGATACCTTCATGCCTGCTAAATCTCCATCTCAATTCACATCGTTATTGTTAGTCATGATGATGGTGAAAAAGAAGGACCTAAGAGGGGCCATGCTACTTCAAAACAAAGGTCTGTAGAATGCTGCATCCTTATCCCACAGTGGCCAAGCACTTGCTTATTGGGATCCCGCAGGAAAGACATGATCCCCTGTCCTGTCCCAGCATCTGGTGGAAACATTGCCTCTGATATGGGTGCCAATACAGAGCCACCATGACTATTAGGTATTGATAGTTTTATGCTGTGTGAATTTGCCTAATCTGCATTTGTTCATGCTGATGGTCATCCCTACAGTTTGCAGTTGCTTCATGCCATTTCATCTCATTATATATACAATTACCCATCTCTGGAGAATGGCTGGGTACTCATCTACTGTACACACACATAATATCGTTCTTCTATTTAGTTCTAATATAAAATAGCCTATTGAGGAAGAAGACTGCAGTTAATGCAGGTGATCTTGTTTTTACTTATGTGCATTCCTACATAATTCTGAAAATTTGTACACCTTTTAGTCCTTTAGTAAAAGCCACATAGCTTTAGTGAAATACATTATCTGGTGCACCAATTTAGAAAATATCAAAGAAGCAGTATATCAAAGGATATCAGCAATTGTTTCACTCCCCTATGGCATATCATTTAACGTTTCTTGCAGGATAGTGACAAAGAATTATCAGCATGTCCTGGCTTTGGCATTTGCTGTCAAGGAGATAAATGGAAATCCACACATCTTGCCCAATATTACCTTGGGATTCCACATTTTTGAGAGCTACTTTAGTCCAAAGAGAATCTATCACATTGTTATGGAATTTTTCTCCACACACCATAGATTTGTTCCAAACTATAAGTGTGGCATTTATAATAACTTGATAGGAGTCATTGGTGGACTAGGCTCTGAAACGTCCCACCACTTTTCCACCATTTTGGATATTTACAAGCTTCCACAGGTACTTACAAACTTCCTTCAGCTTGCTTTTCCTGGAACGTATCTTTTGTTTGTATTCTGAGAAAAAGGTTTTGACAGCAATTGGTCTAAGATTATATGACTTAGTGTTTGGTGATAAATGGAGATGCTGGTAGATATAGGATAATTTACCCCTTTGATTTCAATGAATGTAGTATTAATATGACTAATTTTGGACCCATCCAAGAGTTTACATCTTTACCTAGGTTTTTTCCTCTTCCTCTTTCATTCAAATGTAGATCCATTCCTCCTCCTCTTCCTCCCCATGCTCTTCTTTCTTCTGTAACTATTACTGCTATTCAATGCATGGGTCTCCAAGCTTTCTAGTCCATGGGCATATTTGGGAATTTGACAACTTGCTGTGAACACCATCACAAAACACCAAATTATCAGAGCACTGCTTTGGTTTCTCTGGCTCTTAGGTTGCTTCTTATTCAGCAAATGTTTTTATGTCTGCTGAATCCACAATGACTTTTTAATAAGAGATTGTCTAATTTAGGCAATTGTTTGCAGAGCAATGCATTTCATATTCCCTTTAAACAAATGCTTGGTAATTTATAATAGTTTCTTCTTTGGGAGAACAGGTTATAATATTTCGTTTGCCAGTTTTTACTTGCTTAATCTATAATGCTCCCTGATGCACAAACTATTTTAAATTATTTCTAAATTCATTGAATCTTCATGTAAATATATTAAAAGATTTTCTCCCCCCAGAAATAAGTTTGGCTGCCCTCTTCCTTGCTCGCTTCATTGGAGTGAGCACCATGTTGAAGACCCCTGATTGAGTGTATGTACTTCATAGCTCTATAAAATACACTCAGTAGACATTACTGATGCATAGTTAAATAATACAATGATATACTACAATACAAACCCAAGGCAGGAGGCATAGACAGGAATTAGCAACAATTTACCTTGATTGAAACAAAAAATATTTTTTAAAAACCCAAAAGCATCTAATGAACATTTAAGATAATTGTTTTTGTATTTCTCTTAAACAGTTATTGATTAATGTCCTAGGAGTCTCTCACAATGCTTGTGCTCAGTAAACAGTTTGATTCCACAGGCAGATTCTGAGCTTCTCTGATACTAAGCTGAAACTAAGTATGCATTGGAGAGTAATGATCAAACAAGACTTACTTGATAACCAACCTTGATTATTTGCAGTGATAACTAATACATCACTGTCCAGCTAATCCCATTTTGCTTGTTTAAAAGGAACATTTTGCTGCCAGTTAAGCACCACTGAATATCAGAAAATTAATGAATGAATGAATTAATTTCTATACTGTTGAATATCTCTCTGGCAGTCAAAATAGGATGCCTACAAGTTCATCATTCCAATGAAATTTCTTTGTTAGTTGACATAATTTAAGCAAACCAATAACACTACCAAACAGACACATACACACAAGCACACACACTCAGACAGTAATAACAACCATCACTTGAAAGTTTGCAAAATAACACATGTACAAATATAGACAGTACATATGCTGAGCAATCCTATCTTATTATTCTGGGCCTCCCAAACTGTGGGTGCATGTGTTTACCCAGAAAAATTTGTATGCATACATAGCTGTGTTAGGAAGTCGCTTATCCCCTGTTTGGTGGAGTACTCAAGAAGGCTTTATTTTTAAGTATGAAAGAAAGAAAATGAATATAATCCTCAGATATCATCCTAAAATGTAAGATAAGTGACCCCCGCCACTCATAATTTATGCCATACGCATGTCAAAGCAGAAGCATTGTGAGGTAAGTAGAGGATCTTATCCAGCACAATGATCCTGTCATGCAAACCTAGTCACAAGAGATACACAAACATGTTGCAAAAATCCACAGAATGCATAGAAAATTTTGAAAGTTTTCTAATTATCTATTGTTCCAGCAAGGATATGGATGAATAAAATTAACACAAAAAACAATGGAACACCCTCAGCTGAACCACTACATAGCACACAACATGATGCCAGAGTGCCACAAAGGTTTAAGCATTCAAGCCCTCAGTATTCCAATCCCCGTGTAACTCTATGGGGAAGGACTTGATTCCCTGTGTGCTGCTTTAATATGCTGGAGCACTACCAAAATAGGGGCCCACAATCAGCAAAGGACCCCAAAAAGCTTCTTTGGAAGCCTTTCAGAAAGGGTACATGCCCACCTAGGGAAAAATATTCAAGAATTAAGGGATCCAAGCCATTTGTCAGTGCATGTTCAGGTATCCCCACATCTATTAGGAGAAATGCAATAGTATTAGACATAGAAATATCTGAGAAATCCACAAGTGGTTTTGAATCCACACTATAAATTCCACATCAGACCTGCTTTCCCTGAGCCACACAGACTCTGCAATCTTGCAGACAAATAGACTGTATTGTGTTACTTTCCATGACTTGACACAAATTTAACTGCAGAAAAATCTGAAATCTAAATATAGTAATGACATATGACCAACTGAAACTGAACATCCCCATCCCTGCCATTCTTTTTTTTCCATTGGGAGTGATTCTCATATTTAGCAGTGATTTGTACATCTTTGGAAATGTATGTTTGTACAAGTGCATGCCAATATATCTGGACAAAAATTGATTCTATCCATGAACAGAAGACATAATGAAAGGTGCCAGAGAAGAAAGTCATACTTCCCTAATTATTCAACTGTTCTGAGTTGTTTTCAACAGCAGTTCTCCACAGACATTTTTATAATACTGTGGAATTGATGAAAGCATGAACCGTGTTTCCAAGATTTCTTCTCTTTCATAGATATTTTATTTATAGAGAGAATAAATAGTGCATTCTTCACTTTGTGCATTCTTCACTTTGTGCATTCTCCAGTGCATTCTTCACTTTGCTGGGAATAGAGACAATTTAGAACAAAATACACAATGTCTGTCTGTCTATTTATCATGTATTTATCAAATATCTATCTCTCTATACAGCTAATCTACAGCTTTTCTATCTTTTTATCAAATACCTGCCCCTCCCCTTTTTTAGTTCTTTTATGATGATTCTACCCCCATGAAGGGTAGCACAAACTTCCTTTCCTTATACCAAATGGTTCCTAATAAAATCCATCAGTATAGAGGAATTGTGCAGCTACTTCTGCATTTCAGGTGGCTGTGGATGGGCCTAATGACCATGGATGATGATAACGCAGAAATGTTTCTGAAGACCATATTGCCAGAACTGCATCAGAATGGCATCTGTCCTGCTTTCACAAAGAAAATGTTCAAAATTACTTTTTGATGACTTCATAACAGTGCAAGAAAACTTTAACAGAACATTTGGAGAAGTTATGAATAGTAATGCCAATGTTATCATTATCCATGGAGATACTGGCACTATGCTAAATTTGAGAATGCTGCTAAATCAAGGAAAAACTGACCATGAAAAAGTATTTTATAAAGTTTGGGTTATGACAGTCCAGCTGGATTTGGTAGCATTGAGTATGCATAAGGACTGGAATATAGAAGTCTTCCATGGTGCCCTAGCATTCACAATACAGTCACATGACGTTCCAAGTTTTCACAATTTTATTCAGACTCTAACACCTCACTTGGTCAAGGGAGATGGCTTTATCTACACATTCTGGGAGCAAGTATTTGGCTGTTCATTTTCAAATTCTAATCTGGAGGAGGACGATGTGAAAAGTTGCACTGGGAAAGAAAAGTTGGAGAGCATTCCTGGGCCTTTCTTTGAAATGAGTATGACTGGCCATAGCTACAGTGTCTACAATGCAGTATATGCTTTGGCAACTTCTATACATGCATTCTACTCATCTAGATCAACTGTAATGGCAACCAGAAGAAGACAAGACCATAAGTTTATACAGCCATGGCAGGTAATGACTCTTGATAGAATCTGCCCAGGTGTTAAAATAAGAGTCCAAGGTCCTTCTGCCATGGAATTGAAATCTAAGTAGAACATTGCCCTTCATTCTCGTCCTTAATAACACAACAGTTCATTGTGTAAATTGAATTTAAGGTGGGAACTTTGTAAACTATTCCATATTCTCTTGTTAAAATTTAACAGTTACCATCCTTGCCTGTAATTGGAATTTAAATAGGCAGCATAATGCCATTTCAAATTTTCCCTTTCTACTTTTTACCATCATAATCAGATTTACATTTTTTTTACTGAAATAACTTATTTTGCAACTAAGATTTCTCTTTGGCAAAGCAGTCTCAGTCCCATCAAGGATACCCATTTTAAAATTCATCTTTTTAAAGCTATTGTTATTAAATTATTTATTTATTCCTTTTTTCCCCTTCCTCTGAGCTCCATCCTATTTTAAGAAACTTCTCATTTAACAACTGTGCTGGAGAAACCATCTTTTTAAATGAAAATGGGGAATTTACAATGGGGTTTGATATTACCAATGTGATTACTTTCTCCAATAACTCCTATGCTAGAGCAAAAGTTGGAAGAATGAATCCTTGGGCTCTTCCAGAAAAAAATTTCCTCATTGATGATGATGCCATTATATGGCCACAAAGATTTAACCAGGTGGGATTTTCTACAGGCTTTAGCTTCCATAAGCTAACTGAGGAAAATACGTGTGAATTAATTTATACCCTAACTCTACAGTCTTTATACTGGTATATTTATTTACAACACAGTCTTATGCATGTTGACTTAGAAGTATTTCTCACTGTGATCAGTGGAGCTTACTCTTAAGTACCTCTGCATTGATTTGTACCCTTAGCCACATGAATGTAATTGCAAGCATTCTAGAGATATTCTGGGTATCAATTGTTTTGGTTTTAATGTCTATGTAGTATACATCATCAACTTTCATCTGAAGACTTGAGCATTCCCTTATACACTTGCAGTGCAGAGAGAGTCAAATACGAATGTAGATTATTTGAATTCTTCTGAGAAAGTACTTAACTATGGGTTTTTTCCCTTCCTTGGAAAGGTTGTTCCCATTTCTCTGTGTAATAACATGTGCAACCCTGGGTATCAGAAGAAGAAGAAAGAAGGGAAGCCATTTTGCTGCTATGATTGTGTTCCATGTGCAAAAGGGAAGGTTTCTCATTTGACAGGTAGAATGTGGAAGACTATAACACCTTCAGTTAAAATAAAAGTAAAAATGGTTAAATGTCCATCCTTGTTGATACCTAGTTTGTAATAGTAGCATTAGACAGCTTTTATATAGTTCATAAGTTCATCAATCTGGGCACTGTTCTTCCCATTTTCAACCAAGCAATTTGAATCTCAATCTTGGTGCCTTGCTTTCCAACTAAATTGAAATCATGAATGAAGACTCCTAAGAAAGCTGCCTTTGATGAAAAGGAGTCTTTCCAAATTATGCTAGGCTTAAAAAAGCCGAGCCGAGCCGAGCAGAGCAGACAATATTTTCTCTTCTATCTTAGAATGCATATGCACCTTCACCTTTTACTGCCTCTTTGAGATTTTTTAAAAACACTTTTTAAAAATCTGATTTAGAATATTACTGCTCTTGCTCAGACTTACTGATTGGGCATATTACTCCTTGATGAATGTGAATTGCTTTGATCAATATATTAGGACCTTCCCACATGTCATTTACTCTGTAAATTGGAAAGGAAATGGCAGTGCTTCATGCTTCACTCTCCCTGTATCCTTCCCAGTGAGGGAAGGCACACGGTGGGTGTAGTAGCCCTGATGTGTTGTCTGGCAGAGCAGTCCTTTTTACCTGGTGTCTCAACCAACATGAATTCAGGCCATATTTTGGTTGGGGTCAAAAGATGTCATGGGTCTGCCCACACCCCATGATGCCATGCAGCAGAGTGCCATCATCCTGCTCCACACCATATTCCAGTACCCCAAGTGTGCTCTGCACTTACTCTTTGTTACATATTCCATGACAGAAATCAGAGACCCCTTATACCACTTCTTAACTTGCCATCAGAGGTTAAGCCTTATTCTTCATCTAAGTTGGTCTGCTCTGTTGTAATGGGTGACCGTATTCCAAACTACATTGGTGAATTTGCTGCCTGAAGCCCCAACAGAGGCTGCACCTCACGAGGAGGTCTTGTGCTTGGGACCCTGTACCCAAATGCTGACCCCACAACCTAGCTTGGGGGTGGCTGAACAGATAGCTGTACCTCTCCCTGACTCCACACCCATTGAGCAAACACCCAAGACCACATCAAAGCAAGAGAGCCCCAAGGGAAAAGACAGTACGAGTTCTGCTCAGAAAGAGTTAGAGCAGACTATCCCTCTCCCAATTGACACTGAACTTCCTGAGCACGACGCAGAGAATGCAGGGGGTGTGGTAGACTTTTCCCTAGTATCCAATCGCAGAACTCTGAGGAGGTAGGAGGAAAAACAGGCCCTGTTATGTCAGAGAGAAGCAAAGGTGGGCTTGGGGAGAGATGTCACTAAAGGATTAGCATCTGCATTGTAAAGACATCAACAGTAGAGCTTATCTATAGAGTTGTAAATCTTGTAGATTAGTAGCAATAAAGGACTTTAGTTTTATTGCTCGCTGACTGTGGGTTGTTTACATGTTGAATTCCAACCTTGACAGTTACCACATACTGAGTTAATAGAGAAGTATGTATGTATGTATTTATTTATTTATTTATTAAAACATTTCTATGCCGCCCCAACGCAATAAAGTAGGTCTTTTAAATGTTATGGATGAGTGGGAGTAAAGTTAACTCAGCCCTGAGAAACAGATTCTTAATTTTTCACAACTGAGTAGTCCCGTTGAGCTTAATATTCATGGGCCAGAACCAGCCCACCTCGGCTTCTAATTCAACCCTATGAGGTTTCTTATATGGCCTCTCCTTCCCCATTATTCATTCTCTTTTCTCTGTGGATCAGTACTTAGATGGTTTTCTAGCTTCAGAAGTATTATTCTCCCATCTTAAATTCATTGTGGTCTGACTGTCTCCAGAACTGGATTCAGCCTCATGTCTGAAAAATTTTTAGCTTCTCCATATTAAAGAATCAACATACCTGTGAAATAGCTTGACTAAGTAGCCCATGGTAATAACCTGGGTTGATATTTTGTTTTTCTGTAGTAAGCTGTTAATCCAATATCTATTTCTGGTTTTATTGCAGAGTGTTTCCTTTCTGGTTCTCTTCCATTTACCCTTTAAGTGACATGGTAATGAGAAGTATGGGATTCTTTGAAAAGGGGGATTTAAATGTGGCTAGACAGAATAGTTGCATCAGATAAGCATGTGTAAGAAATCTCTTAAGTCTTAATCCAAATTCTACTTGCAATGAAGAGCTCTATTATCATTTGAGAATCAAGGATTACATCCACCCAGCCTTTCCATAATACAGTAGAAATAAAAGCTTTGATCGCGATTGCAAAATGCAACATTTAATCAAGCTTGAAAATGCATCTCTCTTTTCCTCAGACATGGATGCCTGTACCACCTGCCAAGCAGACCACTTTCCGAACAAGGAGCAAAAGCACTGCATCCTCAAGAAAGTGACCTTTTTGACTTTTGAGGACATGCTGGGAATGAGCTCAGCAATTGCTGCACTTCTGTTTGCCTTGACTACTACCATGATAACAGGAACATTTGTGAAGCACCACAATACTCCCATCGTCAAAGCCAACAACCGGGACCTCACCTACACCCTCCTCATCTCCCTCCTTCTCTGCTTCCTTTTTGTGTTGCTATTCATTGGCCGTCCTCAGAAAATGACATGTTTCATCCGACAAATGGCTTTCAGCATCACCTTCTCAGTAGCTGTTTCTTGTGTGTTGGCAAAAACCATTGCAGTAGTTCTGGCTTTCATGGCTACCAGACCAGGAAGCAACATGAGGAGATGGCTGGGGAAAAGACTGACCACACCCATGGTCCTTTTCTGTTCCCATGTTCAAGCAGGCATTTGTGCTGCATGGCTGGCAACCTCTCCCCCTTTCCCAGACATTGACATGGCCACCATGCCTGAAGAAATTGTACTAGAATGTAATGAGGGGTCCATAACTATGTTTTACTGTGCCCTTGGCTACATCGGCTTCCTGGCATTTCTGAGTTTCAGTGTGGCTTTCTTTGCCAGGAAACTCCCAGACAGTTTCAATGAAGCCAAGTTCATCACTTTTAGCATGCTAGTGTTTTGTGCTGTGTGGTTGTCCTTTCTTCCAACCTACCAGAGCACTAAGGGAAAATACATGGCGGCTGTGGAGATATTTTCCATCTTAGCCTCCAATGCTGGGCTTTTGGGTTGCATATTCTTCCCAAAATGCTACATTATTATTCTAAGACCAGAACTGAATAAAAAGGAGAATCTAATGAAGAGAAAAACATAGCCATCCTAATACTTCTTTCCAGATGTTGACCCTGTTACTCTAGCCATTGATTTAAGTTTTATGGTAACCTTCAACATGGCTTTGATTTATATTCTTTCATAAGGAGAAAGGTGTGAATATGACATAGATTTAAATGGATAGGTTTTCCCAGTTCAGCACCATCTCACCCTATTCTGAGGAAGACCTTCATCCACAAAGAAGTGCTTAAATATATCCATTATTCCTAGCCCACTTAGTTTGATGACTAAGCGGGCTAGTCATCAAACCCACTTATATAAGAGCTTTCAATAAGGTAAGACATGCCTTCCACACCATATGGTAGAAACCCTTGATAACCTCCTCCTTGTCTGATCAGCATCAACAACCTCTGCTTTTACAATAGATAAAGCTGTATGTACAGAGATTATTCTCCTATGGTTACTGCATTTTAGTTTGTAAAGGACTAATAGAGAAGTGATGAATTCATTGAATTAAACTAAGCAAGCAATTCTGACATAAATCACCTATACTTTTGCAACTCACGAGGTTTAAGAAATAAATTTATAAAGATGTATTTCATATCTTTTCCCAAATCCAGATGTTCCACATGAGTGTCAACATTAATTCAACCATCCAATAAATTTGGTCTCATAAAGATAAATCTGCTTTATTCTCTTATGTATTTATTGTTATGTAAACACTTTTGTTATTATCTCAGTATCATCTATAGTGGCATTTTCTGCATCATTCACCCAACCCAGTACTACACCAAGGTCTGTTTTGTTTTCTTTGTGGGAGGATTACTGTATCCTCCAAAAGATGGTCATGGAGGGGAGATCCAGGCATTTCTATATTATCGCCTTTATTTATTTATTTATTTATTGTTTGTTTGTTTGTTTGTTTATTAAAAGCTTTTGTATGCTGTCCTATTATACAAGATCTCAGGATGGCTTCCTATATGTTGCTATACATTGCATTACCCAGTACAAAGTGGCACTATGGTATAGAGCATAATTACCGTATTTTTTGCTCTATAAGACTCACTTTTCCCCCCCTCAAAAGTAAGGGGAAATGTCTGTGCATCTTATAGAGTGAATATGTGTGTGCAGTAAGTCTGTCAGATGTGCAGCCCATGGGGAAGTGATGGGGAATGTGCCTGTGATTATGTGCCCATTTGATTCAGAATATTTTTTTTTTCTTGTTTTCCTCCTCTAAAAACTAGGTATGTCTTATGGTTAGGCGCGTCTTATAGAGCGAAAAATACGGTACATTTATGCACTATGTCTCCATACTGAATAATGGTACCATTTTGAATTATATGAGACTTTTCTTACTCTAAAAATGCTACAAATATGCCTGGAAGACAGTGGAGAGACCTGAAGTGAAAGTAGGGAGAAAGCCAATATTTTAATAATCATACATTATTGAAAAATATTCTGTTAAATCTTTCCTAATATCTGATCTGCGCAGGCTCCTTCAAAAC
Organism: Varanus salvator macromaculatus; assembly: GCA_023646645.1. Classification (NCBI taxonomy): domain Eukaryota; kingdom Metazoa; phylum Chordata; class Lepidosauria; order Squamata; family Varanidae; genus Varanus; species Varanus salvator. The sequence goes on from JAIXND010000782.1 coordinate 421,925, forward strand.
TCAACCCTAAATCCAAGTGGCAGAATAGGAACATCACACCTACTGACACACTTCCCTAGTCTTGTAAGAGAGAAGAAGGTACACATAGAGAAGATTGAGAGCTTAAACACCAGTGATTTCAGGTGTCAATCTCTGATGCCATGATTTAAATTCTCCAGTTTTCTCTTGATATCACAGGTTAGATGCTTCACTGTATACCTCCTCTGATGTGTCCTGACTATGAGAAATCTCTTATATTTGTTTCTGAGAATCAATAGTGATTCATTTCCAGAAATTGCTTCTAGCTTATGTGTGTATATGCCATGCTTCTAATTGAAAGGGTCTTCCAAAAAGCAACACTCACAGTGATGACCTATTCGCTACCTACTCACCCTGATAGAACACCTTCACCAATACAGCCTTGAAAGAATGCAAGTATTATTGGAAGAGGCTTTGCTTCCTCTGCCATGACTTGAAGATTGCCATGTTTCAGTGAGACTTCTGTTTGGTACCACGTCCCCATTTTCCGATGGCCTCCAATCCCATCGTGAATCCAAATGCAGCATGTTTCAGGCACCAATTAAAGACCTGTCTGTTCACACAGGCCTATCCTCAATGTGTTTCAATTATGGTATGGTATTTTATTTATTTATTTATTTTACAAATTTATATGCCGCCCCTTGCAAACAAGACTCAGGGCGGCTAACCACATATATAAAGCTATAATAAAAACAATACACAATTTAAAACTATTGGCTTTATTGCTTTTATACTTGTTTGCTGATAACTGTTGGAATCTCTCCAGGGATGATCCTACTGTAGTTCACAAGAGAAAAGCTAAAAGGCGCAGTTAAGATACTGAATAAAGATGAAACCTTGTCATTTAATCTGATGTCAGAGCTTGCCAGTTTTTCATGCAAAAAGCATGAAAATGTTACATGAAAAGCCAATAAATGAATGGAAAGTTATGCTATTGGTATCAATAATTTATAATGATTGGTGTGGAACCATTCTCATTGCTATATCACATTTTGCAGAAAAGTTATGGAGCATAATCATACATTCTCCTCATAATTTTGAATTATTTTGATGCAATTTTGACCTGAATCTGTATCTTGGAAACTAGGGCCAATTAATACTCAGGACATAATTTTCCTTTATTAGTGACCCAATTCTGGTAAAATTTAATCACTTTCATTTTTGAGACTTTTTCTTTGTGAACCAGTGTTACATGGAGTATTATATGGACAAGGCTTCTATTTTTTTAATCAGTTCATCTTTTTCAAAAAGCTGAAGGAAAAGTGTCCTTGATGCAACCGACCATCATATGAGCAGTAGTCTTTTACTGGAGAATAATGTCTAGGGGTGGATAGGCCTAAATTCAAGACAGAAATTTCCCAATAAGGCAGCATCCCTCCAGGTAGTCTGCCATCCTCCCTGGTACTGCATTTGTTTTATTTATTCATTTATTTACATGTATTTATAGGCTGCCTATAATTGCCAAGGCCTTCCCAGGCAGCTTACAATTTAAAACATACTGACGGTAAAAACACATTAAAAGTCAATTAAAACAAAATAAATTAGACATCCTTAAAAACAATTAAAAAGGGACACAGCAAGCAGGATAAACATAAAAAAAATCCTAAAACTATATGTATAGTACTTTGCCTCCAAAGTACTATACATATATACAGATGAATTCATAGTTTGATATGCTTTGGATCCAGAATTGGTTTTCAATAAAGAGATAAAAATGATAGGATGTAGCTAGTCAGTAGGATGTAGGAGAGCCAGTGTGGTGTAGTGGTTAAGAGTGTGGGACTAGGACTCAGAGGATCTGGGTTCTAGTCCCCACTCAGCCATGAAGCTAACTGGGTGACTTTGGGCCAGTCATAGACTCTCAGCCCAACCTATCTCACAGGCCTGTTGTTGTGGGGATATGATGGAGGTGGAGAGATGATGTAAGCTGCCTTGAGCACTTTATAGGAAAAAGGCAGGATATAAATCTCAATATAAATAAATAAATAAATAAATATAGTCATGACTAACCTACATTCCATTGTTATCCATGTGCCTACTCTAAATAAATTCCAGATTTGTGTCAGATTTGTTTCTTGCTTGATTTTTGACTTTTTTCTTCTCTTGCCCTTACCTTTCCCACCCTCCCTCAACCTCCCTCAGTCAATGGGAAGCAATGGAAGATTCAATTCAAACATTTATGTTGGAACCAAAGATTTGAGAAGAAACCAATTTAATGAACCTTTCCTTACCACTCCCCACAAACTGAATAATTCTTCCTCTCACTCTGCTCTGCTGTACTATCAACTCCTCTCTCCTTCTGCTCTTTATTCTTTACCTTAATAAACATTTACCTTGAAATCTTTACTTTGACTTTGTAATTTGACAACCTAAGCATGTTTTCCTTAAATGCTAGACTGTTTGTTTATGCTGCACAAATTGAGCCTAGGAAGCCAAGTGACAAATCAAGAACAGAGCACCATAACTCAATGGTGAATTGGGAGGGACAGCTGATATTCTTCCTTGCAGAAACATCCAGATCTTAGGGATTCTTTTATCATGTATCAAATGGGGAAGTGAGTGCTGATGGCAGCAACAGTAAATAAAGTAATTAATTATGCAAAGAAATCACTTCTACACCCTTTCTTTCAGCATTGGTGGTTAGTTCTCTTTACATCACCACAGTGTGCACTGAATCCGCCATTGACTGGACAACCACCTAAACACCAAATAACATGAGGTATCTCAGCAATTTTTGAAGAATCCTCTTATTTTCAGCAAGGTGTGTCACAGTATATTTAAGCATTGTGCATATTGTTGAAACTTGCCATCATCAGCATATCATAGCATATCACAGAAATCTCCCCTGGGAGGGAAACCATGCCTCAGAAAATTCACAGACCTATTGCAGCTACTTTTTCATTTCCCTGAACAGAAAACAGTTGCATATAGCAAATTTCCTCCAAGCACATGATCAAATTCCACAACCCTACAATGCAATCAGCCACATGCACGATGGCCCATCATCCTTCCCAGTGATCATGAATGCTGGATTGCACTGGTAATAATGCAGGCAATGGTTTGCACTACCCTTTCCCTGAATATTTGTGAATTTGAATGCATGATCACATAGGTCATGAGTTGGACATAGGCATTTCTGAAATAAGGAGTCAGGTTGTTTAGAAGGGGATGTAATATAGGTAGTTGCATCTCAAAGAGATGTCTTTCCTTATGACTCCATCTCATAGCCCTGTACTTCAAGGAGGATTGCACTATACTTGGCAAAGCAAAACAACTTTGGCCATCATGCTTTGTTTCCCCTAGAAGTATGCTTGATAAAATACTCCTAAGGACCCATTTTCTTACATGTGCTATTTTCATCCTTTGCAGCACGCAGTTCAGTTACCCTGCAATTCTCTTCATGACTTCTGTGGATACTAATTATAGACTTAAGTTTGTTTTTCCTTGGACAAATCCTGCATGTCGATTGTAAGAAACTGCAAAATGAAACACAAAAAGCAATGACAAATGTTCTTTTATAGACGTGCTTGACATTGAGGAGTGGTGCTGAAAAAGCATCACTCCAGCTCTTGAGAACCTCCTATACTGTAAGAACTGCATCATCTGTGTTTAAGGATCTTTGCTATTATTATTTGATTAATAATATGACTTTAGCTGAAACTTCTGAGAACTTCATCTGGAGGAAGTCTATTGTTATCACAATAGTATCCTTGGAAATGCTGCTGCTTCTGATGCAGATACGTTATGCAGTGTTTGGGAGACCTATTGCTCAATGTACCTTCCATGACCAAATCAATAGTCCACATCAATATTATACAGGAGGTGACCTCATGATTGGTGGAACAGCTTCTCAGTGCATTATTTTTCTAGATCAATTAACCTTCAGTGACTATCCTGAATCTTCTTTATTATTATTATTATTAAAACATTTCTATGCCGCCCCATCGCAACAAAGCCTCGAGGTGGCTTACAACAATAAAAATTACAACAATACCCCTTAAAACCATCCCCCCCCCTCGGTGCATCTCGGCTAACCCTATGAAATACAATCCTAAATTAAATATAAACAAATTATAAAAAATTAACTAAACAATAATGAATACAAACAATTAAACTATAAACAAATTATAAACAATTAAACTAGACAATTAAATAAATACATAAAATTAAACCATAAACCAATTAACAAAATTAACAATTTAAATACGATTTAAATAAAAAGGTCTTTGCCTGGCGCTGAAAAACAAATAATGACGGCGTTATTTGCTTTTCGACTTCCCCATGTAAGGATATATTTCTTATTCCATTACATGTACTAACCATAGAACTGTAAGCTGATTTAAGACTTTTACTGATGCCTACTCTGAAGTAGAGGAAATATTTAGATCTTTCTTACTCCTAGATCAGTGTGTGTAAATTTGCAGGTGAACTGTGCAATCCTGCAACTTTCTAGACAGCATCTAAGAGGGACATAGTGTTTTGGGGATTTGTACACTTTCCACTTTCAATAGGAAATCTGCAATCTTTTTACCAAATAACTGTGCTACTACATCCCATTTGTTTGTAAGTTGAATAATTCCTCTTCATCTTGCTCTGAGACCTCTTCTCTTCTGCTCTTATTCATGTTTGTTTTATTTTCCAACTTTTTAATCTTGGAATTTATATTTCCATATCTGAAATTAGAAACATAATAAAAAGTATTTAGGGTTTTAACTGTGCTGGGCCACCAGGAAACTTCAGCTTTTGGATGGTATAGGGATGCAATAGCTCTATGAATAACTCATTTTAAGTGTCAGTGTCATCAGCTGCTATATTATACCAAGATGGCCTTCTTTGTGATGAAATTTCATAAAACACTTTCCAGAGGTAAGGCAACAGATTGTGCAGTCTGGGTCAATATAATTTGAGAGGCTACATCTGTCTTCTCCACATCCATACCTCATCTTTACCCTTCTCTGTACTACTGTGTAATTTCATTAATTTCATTTCATACGTCATATAATTTCATTTGATTCATTGTGTTCCTTGGAGTGGATGTATACTGAAAAAATAGAATGAATTTGTTGATGTAGGACAATAGTAGGACAATGCTCTGACTGGGCAATTGGTATTGATAAACAGATCTTAATAAAGGGTTTTTAAAAAATCATACTGTATGAGTGAAGTACAGAATCCCCTTTCTCACTGACCTAGTTGCACGATTGATTTCACCTGCATGGCTTTTGGGGCTCATTCAGAGATGTGGAGGGAAAGGAGGAGGAAAAGGTGAAGGTCTCTTCCATCTCTTTTTCATCCAGCTGTAGCCAGCAACAGACTGGCAGGACACAAGAATCCTAGAAGCAGATAAGACCATGAATGGATGGCAACCCAGGAGGGTTGCACCTTAAAGACATGGAAAATGGCTTTACTGGTCTGAGCACTACCGGGGAATAGTAAAGAGATTTAAGTCACAGTTTTCCATTTTCAAATGCTCTCAATCTCTAGCATATTTAACATGAATGAATGAATGATCATTCTCTCTCTCCCCCTCTCACCCCAGAAATGGTTAGTTTAACTGAGATATCATAGTCAAAACTGGACTGAACTTCCCAGAGTTTGGAGAAAAATATAGAGTATTCCTTCAGTTAATGCTTTCCAGTTTCAAAGGGGGAAACTGTTCAGTTTATTGACTCTCATTCTCTAAGATTATCTATATGTAACATTCACACCCTCTCTTGCATAGCTGATACCGTGATAACACTGAAAACTAGACTTGCAAGGAAATTAGTACTAGGTGGCTTGGCTAATTAAGGAAAACAAAGTAAAGAGGCAAAACAGGAAAAAATGGTAAAATACTGACCTTTTACTGAATATCTTGGTATCCACCTTCATTAGAGCCAGTGCAAAAACTTCTTAGTGGTTCTCTTTCTGAGAGGTTTAAGCTGACACTTTGCTGAGGCTTCTTTCATTTCCATCATTCAAGGAAGTGTGTCCCCCATCCTGCCCAGGATTTGTGTTTGTCTGCCTCTCTATAAAATCAGTGAAGGAACTACAAGGTGCTGCTGCCAGGGTATGGCCGCAGTATAGCAGAATTGTGACCTTTACATGAGTTTTTTTGTTCTGGCTTGAAATTTATTACTACAAAGCCTTTGCTCTAAAAACACCAACAGAAACAGAATGAAAACACAGGAGAGTATATGTGATGGAATGAAGAACACACACAAAATAGTTCTTGTAAGAAATCCTATAAGACCCAAAAGGAGTATGACTGCAATTAAGATGCTTGGTGCATTTCTTTGTGACACATAACATTTGTTACAGGTTAGGGACAAAGAATTATCAGCATGTTCTGGCATTAGTATTTGCTGTAAGTGAGATAAATGAACATCCTCGCCTCTTGTCCAACATCTCCTTAGGATTTCACATCAGTGAGAGCTATTTCAACCAAAGAATATATCAGATTGCAATGGATTTTTTCTCAGCACGGCACAGATTCAAGTCCAACTATCAGTGTGGCACTCAGAAGACTATGATAGGAGTGATTGGAGGACTAGGATCTGAAACTTCCCAACATTTGGCTTCCATTTTGGACCTCTACAAGCTGCCCCAGGTAGCTTGCCTTTTTTTGTGACTTTCTGGAAGTATGAAACATAGAAACAGAGCGAGTCAGAAGGGGTCTCCTGGGCCATCTAGTCTGACCTCCGGCACCAGCCGGCTCTGCTCACAACATGCCCACCATGTGCATGTCCAGCCTGTCTTTGAACACCCTCACTGATGGGGCCTCAACGACTTCTCGTGGAAGCCCATTCCACATCCTTGGGGTCCTAACTGTCAGGAAGTGCTTCCTGGCATCCAAATTGAACCTGGGTTCCCTGAGCTTTGCTCCATTGGAGCGTGTCCTGCCTTCCTCTGCAGGGGAGAACAGGTCTCTACCCATCTGCATGTGACATCCCCTCACATACCTGTATGTTGCCAACATATCCCTTTACTTCGTGGTTGGTCATTCAGAGAAAATGGTTACACCCTGAACTTGCACAGTTTAAAAGTTAAGTAAAGTATCCAAATTAGGGTTGAAATTACCTCCTTCATGGATCACTGCCTTGTCATGGCGAAGGGGCTTGCGTAGCTCAATGAAGCTATGAGCTATGCCGTGCAGGGTCACCCAAGACAGACAGGTCATAGCAGAGAGCTCTGACAAAACGTGATCCACTGGAGAAGGAAATGGCAACCCACTC
>JAIXND010000782.1:434156-481075 GCA_023646645.1 Varanus salvator macromaculatus
AGCAGTCAGTCCTAGAGGAGATCAACCCTGACTGCTCTTTAGAAGGCCAGATAGTGAAGATGAAACTCAAATACTTTGGCCACCTAATGAGAAGGAAGGACTCCCTGGAGAAGAGTCTAATGCTGGGAACAATAGAAGGCAAAAGAAGAAGGGGACAGCAGAGGATGAGGTACTGGATGGAGTCACTGAGGTGGTTGGTGTGAGCTTGAGTGGACTCCGGGGGATGGTGGAGGACAGGAGGGCCTGGAGGAATGTTGTCCATGGGGTCGCGATGGGTCGGACTTGACTTTGCGACTAACAACAACAACAACAATGATGTCAGGAATGACTCACATATATGTACAGTGGCATGGCTGAAAAAGGTTTCTGCCAGACATACCCTTCATTCCCTTAAACATTTACTGGTAAAGCAGAGCAGAACATGGTTTGCATACAAGCAGTCCTATGATCAGTGTGTGGCATCTTCAAGTTGGACTGGGTATGACCCTGTCTAAAATCTGGAAGAGTCTCAGCTGTTATTACCTTCTAATTTGGTAAATCCCATTCTTCTTGAGGTTCTCCGAGTTCCTATTTTTATTTGTGGCCATATGGAATCACAAGTTTCCACATGAAAATATGTTTGGTCTGGGGAGGTGCAAATTGGATAAATACTGAACAGAAATCCATTTGTCACCAGTCTTTAACTGCCAGTACATGTAACTCGTTGTTAACTAGATAGACCAATGGTTCAGCTTGGTCTAAGACCACTTACTTTGTTCCTAAGAGGTAACACTGAGATGTTTCAGCCTGTATACACCCCATATCAGTATTCACTGAAACAAATGTCTGCAGCAACTCTACCATTTCAAATATGAAAGATAAGACCTGGTGATGAAGGTAGAGCCATGCATTTTTAATGTGCTTTGGTAAGGGTAAATTAAAATGTGGGCTATTGCAGTACAATGTTATTCAAGTTCATTCCACTCTTTAGGGAAAAGTGTCAAATTATTCATTTTTAATATGAACATTTGTTTTCAAAGTCATTGATACTCCACTTTTCAGTTGAAGGGCCTTCAGAAGGTGTCAGTTGAAAGGCCTCTAAAGGTTTCTTTTTATACTATCAAAAATCTTCCAGTTAAAATCTAAAAATAAAAAAGACATGAAATAAAAGGTGAGAGGAAGTTAAAAAGGAAATTGTGGCCATGAATTCTTGACATAATCTGGTCAGCATACTGACCAACTGTAATGTAGTAGTAATATTGCAATGGCTTTAATACAACAAGATGATACTAGTTTTCTAATCATGAACAAGTGGAATGGAAGCCATTCAAAGAGAGAAGGAGCCAAAACTGGTCTCTCAGATGATCCAATGGAGTAGCTCTGCCTCTTCTGGACCCTGATCACATGGCTGCTCGCTGCATTTTCCAGAATGCAAAGTCTAATTCAGCTGGTCACCTTACAGAACAGTTGGCTACTCTCCTTTCCATTTTTAATGATGTTCGGTTGAAGCAAATTGAAAGCTTGAAGAAGAGGAAGCACCATTAAAAGCAAATGGTAGACATCTATAAGATTGCAATATAAAATCAACATGAATAGAGGGGTTTTCAGTATAATTGTCCTCATTCCATTTCTAAAAAATTAAAGCTCAAAGTAGCAATCCTTAAAGGAGATAGCTCTAAAAAGTCATGTGTAACACATTGCTTGGGTTTTCTGAGGTTTACTAGGATAAGAGATATTATTTGATTTGTTTATTTATCTATTTATTATATTCCTATCCTATCTTTTTCCTTGCAAGGAAACCAAGTTGGCTTATATGATCCTTCTCTGCATTTTATCCTTCATACATTATCCATTTCCTTCTTACTTTATCCTTGGTGACGACCAAATAACTTTTCTCCCTCCTACTCTCTGGCTGAGAAGCACTGTAACTGATGCCTAAAGAATCCTTTTGGACTAGTGGGTGGCACATACATTTAAAAATAAAATAAATAAATTACTCTGCTTGTGGGTGGGGGAGGCTTCGGGCCATCCTAAATTTTCCTGAGTCTTGTCATTGTGGAAATCTCAGGGATATGGGGTTGTGAAGGAGAGACATCTCCGGCAAGAAGCCTAGATTGTGCTTAAATCAGTAGCTTTCTCCTCCCATTGAGCTAACAACTCTCTCATTTTGTTGCTATGAATAATTACAATATTTATTTATTTATTTATTTAACATATTTGTATGCCGCCTCCTTGCAAACAAGCCTCGGGGCGGCTAACAACACAGAAATACAAATACACAATAAAAACAATACTCAATTTAAAACTGGCCCATCTCAAAGTCAAAAAATTAAAATATATAAATATAATAATAAATAACCATATAAAATTAATAATTTAACAATTAAAATATTTCTTAAATAAAAAGGTGTTTGCCTGGCACCAAAAAGCAAATAAAGACGGTGCCAGGTGAGCAAATCTGGGGAGCACATTCCATAGGTGGGGCACCACCACAGAGAAAGCCCTCCTCCAGATACTCACCCTCCTTATTTCTCTCACGGAGGGTTCCTGGAGGAGATCATCAGCTGCCAATCATAGGGGGCGGGAGGGCATATATGGTCGCAGGGGCTCCTTTAGGTAACCAGGACCCAAGTCGTTAAGGGCTTTATAGGTAAGAACCAACACCTTGAATTGGGCCCGGACTTCAATGGGAAGCCAGTGTAGCTGAAGGAGAACTGGGGTGATATGAGAACCACGCCCAGTTCCAGTCAGCACCCTGGCAGCTCTATTTTGCACCAATTGAATTATCCGGACTGTCTTCAAAGGTAGCCCCACGTAGAGCACATTACAGAAGTCTAACCGGGAAGTCACCAACGCATGTGTCACTGTCACCAGGCAGTCGAATTCCAGGAAGGAACGCAGCTGATGGATCAGCTGAAGCTGATGGAAAGCGCTCCTCGCCACCGCTGACACTTGGGCTACTAAGGTCAGCTCTGGGTCGAGGAGCACTCCCAAGCTGCGGACCCTGTCTTTCAGAGGGAGTGCAACCCCATATAAGACTAGGGTCAGGTCCCCCACTCTGAAGCCCGGCCCCCCCACCAACAGGACCTCCATCTTGTCAGGAATGAGCCTCAGTTTATTGGCCCTCATCCAGCCCATTACCTCGGCCAGGCACCGGTTAAGCACAGCCACTACCTCACCTGGATCGGTGGAGAATGAGAGGTAGAGCTGGGTATCATCAGCATACTGATGATTCCGCAGCCCACACCTCCCGATGACCTCTCCCAGCATGTAGATGTTAACATGTAGATGTTAAAGAGCAAAGGGGACAAAATGGAACCCTGCAGAACTCCATGGCATAGCTGCCATTGCACAGAGCCATAGTCCCCCAGCACCACCTTCTGGAATCGGCCATTGAGGTAGGAGTGGAATCGCTGTAAAGCAGTGCCTCCAACCCCCAGTCCCGCCAGCCTATCCAGAAGGATACCTTGGTCGATAGTATCGAAAGCCACTGAGAGGTCCAGGAAAACCAACAGGGACGCACTCCCCCTGTCCCTCTCCCTGCACAGGTCATCATACAGGGCGACCAAGGCAGATTCAGTGCCAAAGCCAGGTCTGAAACCGGACTGAAATGGGTCTAGATAATCCATCTCATCCAAGAGTGTTTGGAGTTGTCCCGCCACCACCTGCTCCAGGACCTTGCCCAGAAACAGGATGTTGGCCACCAGTCTATAATTGGCGACCACCTCTGGATCCAGGGAAGCCTTCTTTAGGACAGGCCGGACTACCGCCTCCTTTAAAGGGGCAGGCACCTGGCCATCTCTTAAAGAGGCGTTGACCACCTCCAAGATCCAGAGCATAATCCCGTCCTTGGCGCTTTTTAATAGCAAAGATGGGCACAGGTCCAGTAAACAGGTGGTTGAGCGTACCGACCCAAGCACCTTGTCCACATCATCAGGCCGCAAAAACTGAAATCCATCCATCAATGGGGCACAAGCCGGCATGGTTGGCCCCTCCCCAAGAGAATCTGTGTCAACAGTGGAGTCCAGCTCGTGACGAATCTGAGCAAATTTCTCCCTGAAATGCGTGGCAAAGTTGTCACAGAGGCCTTTCAAAGGTGGCACAAGATCTTTATTGGGGCCAGGTTTAATCAGCCCCTGAACCACCCGAAAAAATCTCCACTGCACGGCATTGTAAGGAGGCAATGGACATGGAGAAGAATCTCTTCTTCGCTGCCCTCACCACCACAGCATAGGTCCGATAATGGGCTCTAAGATGTGCTCAGTCGGATTCGTCCTGTGATTTCCTCCACCTACGCTCTAGCAGTCTACCAACCCGCTTCATTGCCTGTAATTCAAGTGTATACCACAGGGACGAACAGGCTCTGCCCAGTTGGAGAGGGCGCTTAGGCGTGATCGTGTCGATAGCCCTGGTCATCTCCCCATTCCATATATCGACCAGGGTATCAACAGGAGCACCAGCCTTGCCAACCGGAAAATCTTAAAAATCTTTAAATATCAAATCTTAAATAAGTTCTACTAGTTGAGACCTGAAATTCATTCTTATACTGATTCAAACCTCCTGGAGGAAATATTTAGCCAAACAAAGGCTGTTCCAGATGCAGCATTTGCCTTGCCTGAAGCAGTTTTGTGTGGGTTCAAAAATGACCTCTTTTGAAACTAATGCTAGGTAAATGAATTTCTGTCTAAATATGCATAGGACTGGACTTTAAAAGCTGAATTGTACCCTTTGTTTCTCAGTAATTTCCTGGGAAACTGAATAACTAGGGATTTTTCATTCCCAACTGTTGAATTCCACGTTTTCACATAACATATTTTCAGCTTGAGGATCTTATCTCCGTGAACTTTTCTACAGATGTTCACTCAGTTCTTATCTGAATCCTTAATGCTCATCTCAAAAGATTGCTAAGAAAGCAAATGGATAAGGTTTCTATGTACCCAAAATATAGGAATTGACCCTAACCTAAAGTACTGCAAAATGCTCAGTTGGAATGCAACAAATTATTTTAATAAAAGAATTAGCTTCTTCATCAGGACTAGCATGACCCAGTATTTCAGGCTAGTGAATAAGCATCAAACTGTATAGAATGTTACACAAGTGCAAAAAGTTGCAAGTCTTGGCATTGTTCTGCTAATAGGTGCACTATTTTAAGTGAAACCAGTCATGCAAGCAGTGGCTAATCCAGTGTGTTCATTCTGAAAATGTTTTCCTTCTTCTCTCAGACAGAGAAAGTTGCACGAAGTGCCAAGAGGACCATTATCCAAACAAAGAACAAAATAAATGCATTGCTAAGGTAGCAACATTTTTGTCTTACAATGCAAGATTGGGGATGAGCTTATGCATTTCCACTGTGTTATTTTCTTTGATCACATTGCTGGTGCTAGGGACCTTTATAAAGTATCACAACACTCCCATTGTCAAGGCCAACAACCAGTACCTCACCTACACCCTCCTCATCTCTCTCCTGTTCTGTTTCCCCTGTGCTTTGTTGTTCATTGGGTGCCCTGAAAAGATGGTGTGTCTCCTCCGTCAAACAGCATTTGGCATGGTTTTCTCCCTGGCTGTGTCTTGTGTGCTAGCAAAAACCATCACTGTGGTTCTGCCTTTTATGGCCACCAAGCCAGGAAGCAGCATGAGAAAATGGGTAAGAAAAAGGCTGGCCAACTCCATTGTTCTTTTTTGCTCTCTTATTCAAGCAGGAATTCGCACTGTGTAGTTGACTACCTCTCCTCCTTTCCCAGCTATTGATGTGAATGCAGAAGCAGAAGAAATTATATTGATGTGCAATGAGGGGTCCATAACTATGTTTTATTGTGTTCTGGGCTATTTGGGCTTGCTGGCTTTTGTGAGCTTCCTTGTGGCTTTCCTAGCCAGGAAGTTACCTGACACTTTCAATGAAGCCAAGTTCATCACTTTCAGCATGCTGGTGTTTTGCAGTGCGTGGCTGTCCTTTGTTCCAGCCTACCACAGCAGCAAAGGGGTGTATATCGTGGCTGTGGAAATTTTTTCTATCTTAGCCTCCAGTTCTCGACTGCTGGGTTTCATCTTTTTCCCTAAGTGCTACATTATTTCACTGAGACCAGAACTAAACAATAGAAATCAGCTAATAAAAATAAACTGTGTTAAATGAGGAACATAATTTTCTGATTTTCACTGAGGTGTTTATCTTATGGTACCCTGAAGCTGAACCCCAGTAATCTGCAAAGTTGTGTCATGCGCGCTGACTCAGAAGAGTCCTTGGCTCTTGTGGAGGAGAGAGAAACTTCCCATGGGAACAAGACTGCATTGCAGGAAGATGTATATTTGGTGCCAGTGGTTCAAAGCCCCCCCCCCCCAGATGAAGCTCTTCAAAGAGAAGAGGGCACAGATGGAGGTAGGATTCAGGAGGTAACCGAAAATGTATAGCAGTTGGAGGTCAGTTAGGAGGTTGCCGAGGGAACAGTTGAGGCACCTGCTGATAACACTCTTGAGAACGCAGGAGTCACCCTTGACTCAGAATGGGAGTTGGCAAATGCACGTTCTTGCAGACTCACATGCAGATTAGGGCAATTGAAGACAAGACAGTTGGAACAATGGAGGGAGAGAAGTTTTTTGGATACTCCCATCAAGGGATGGCCCAGGCGAGTTAAAAGTATTCTGTGAACAGATCTCATTCAGAAAGAGAGGACAACTTCATCATCATCATTAGCATCATCATTATCATTGTCTCCCATGGTTGTAATCAATAATTTTATGTAGAATAAAGATTTTAGTAGCGACAACTGGGTTCATTGCTTTTGTTGGGAAGGAGTGTCAGCCTCACGACAAGTTGCATAAAATGCTTGTACAAAGTAACAAGCTTGTGCTATGTTAGAGTTCCTAATGATGCAACAAGTGGTATACTCATCTCAGTCTGCTTTGAGGATGCTGCTCTTCTTCAGAAATGCTCTGTACTACGCACAATTCTTGGTTATCATCTATCTCAGCCTCTACAAGTTATTTTCTGAATGATGACATATCCATATTCTTCTATCCATATCTAGGTTTTGCCTATGCTTCTGACTCTTTAACCATAAATAATGTAGGCATGAGACTCTTCAAATACATACTGATCCTGCTTTTGCTCTTTCAAAATGGTGTGGTTTGGTTATTTTTGTACTATATAACTTTTTAAAAAGTCTTCACATCCATGAACAATGATTACATGGAAAATGAAAGAAATTTTGAAGGTCTTCCACCATTTTGCTTACATTATTCAACCTACATGTTTGCCCTTTCTGCATCTTGTGGACCTTGCTCTCTAGCCATGCAACCCTCTTTTCTAAAGATCTCACTGGGAAGACATGAAAGGAATAAAGGAGTTTATTATCAGAATAGATGCAGACTGGGAAAAGGAAAGAAAACCTGTTTTGCATAAAGCTGCATGCAACTCATGCCTGCAGAGATATAATTTGCTACCTCCCCCATGCCCTATGTGGTTTGTTTCTGAAAGGATTCTTTTCCTCCCCTTCCTCCTCCTACCCCCTCTGCCTTGTTCATGTTTGAACCACAACTCTCTATATAGGTCATAATGATCCCAAATACTCCTTTCCCTTCATTAAGTGGGTGGGGAAAGATGAGGCCTAATAAGCATTCCATTTTTCCATTATTGTGCTGTGCATAGTAAAACTCACTGTACCACTCTCTGGAATTATGACTTTAAACTCAGTAATTGCATCAGATTGCTAGGATAGGTGTTTCATCATGCCAACCTCATAATTATTTTCTCTTTTATTGGCCATGTTCATAAACAATAATAGGCTTTGCACACTTCTACAAAATCTCCTTGTGCTATCAAAAACATACATCATACACTGTGAAAGGCAAGGCTGCATCCCTTTGATCTTTCACATTATCAGAGGTTTCTATTGACACTGAAGACATGCTAGAATAACTGGTAACCGTGGATTTAGTTCACTCCACATTTTTAGGTGAGACAAAGCAATTTGCATTTTCTGTACCAGTATGTGGAGTGGAATCTGACAGGCCTTTGGATCATGCACTTATCTCTCTTTTGCAATTCATTCTTGGCTTAAAAACATCTACATACATTACATAGAGAGGGAAATGCATACAAAGATGTGTGATTTAGGTGAAATGGATTTCTGTTAAGGAAAGATACAAAGAAAAAGGAAGTACATGGAAACATGCATAACATGGGGACTGGTAAGTTCAATTTTTTAACCTGTGGGTGTCTTAATTTTTCAGGGTTATGCAGAAATGAGATGTTAGTTATTCATGACTGAACACATGTGAACCTGACACAGAGGCAGACTAATCTGTCCATTCCTACTGGTGACAGATCGTGGGTTAGAAGGAATTGGGACATGCTGTGTTAAATGGAAGGGTTATATCTGCTTCAGTTGCTTCTCTGTGGTCTTCTACATCTACCACAAGCTGCACACAGGACACAAAGTGCAATCTGCATCATGCCTGATCTCTTCCAGATCCCATATAAGTATTGTAAAATGGGTGACATAACCATTGGAGAGATTACAACACAGTTTGACTTCCTATTTGAAACAATATCCTTCCTTGAGCACCCCCAAACCAATCTTGAAAATGAACTCATGTAAGGCAATATATGTGTTTCCCATGATATGCATGAAAATGCACTAGACTGGGACAAAATCATTGCAACAAGTTCATGTGAATACATGTAGTGGGACTATGTAATTGATTTTATTTAGCACAGTAATGCCTGGGTCAACTGTCCATCTCTCCATAGTCTCAAATTGTCCCTGTTTTGTTATTCCACATAGATAAGATTTGCAGGCATAGCATACCTTTACAGGATAATAAGTCAGCAGGGTAGCAGGTAGGCTTAGTGTTTAGGAAATGCTGGTTGGATTTTTTTTAACTTGTCAGGTTTTGATAGAATTTCTTGCCTCTTCTAAAATGATATAAACTTACAAGTTTCAGATGAATACATGTAGAGAGATTTTGTGCAAGAACAATCTTTACATTTTGAGGGTATCTAAAGGAGTATATAATTATCCCACTATGCTCCTTGATTCAATTTTGTCTGAAAATGGAGGGTGTGGGTCAAAATAAGAATAATGCAAAGTGTCAGCATGACATGTGCAGTGGTTTGCCTTGAAGGAAAGTTCCTATATGGTGAGTTATTCTTTTTCCTTTCTTTCTACTCCCCCTCCCCAGTGTTTTGGGGCAATTTGTATGAAAATGGAACACATCACTGCAAAGGTTCTGAGTGGTAAGTGCACCAGGCTAGAGAATTGTGCTGGTTGAAAATTGCAGCTGCTTCTCACCGAAGCCTTTTCCAAAGAACAGTACTGGAAAAAAACTCCTAGTAATGTGCCCTGTAAGTTGGAGAAGGACCTCTTAGTCATTCACAACCCCGTCTTTGCTTAGAGTAAGAAAATAGAATATGTTCTTTATAGTGACACAATGTCTGATTTTCAATGTAAAATCTGTGAATGAAGATTATGACAGGTCCTACATTGGTTATGGTTACTTTGGAGGGAAGTCATTTCTGGAGACACAATAGAAATGTTCCACATGGTCTTATTTCAGCTTGTGGCTTTGGTTGAACATATTTGGCTTATCTTATTTATGATGCATCTTTTTCCTTCAGTGCAATGACAAAAAACTACCAGCATGTCCTTTCACTGGTATTTGCTGTGAAGCAAATCAATGAGAACCCTAATATCCTACCAAATTTGAGCCTGGGGTTCAACATCTATGATACTTACCTGAGTGCAAGGATGGCACATCAAAATACCTTGAAGCTTCTCTCCACTGAAAATACGATTGTTCCCAATTACAACTGTGACTGGCCAAGTAATATGAAAGTTGTAATTGGGGGACACAATGCTGAAATCTCTCTTCATATGGCTACTCTCTTAGGCACCTACAAAATTCCACAGGTACAATGACTATGCAGACTCTGGAAATTTATACTGTAATGTAGGCAGAACCATCACTCCTTCCTTCCTTCTTTTTCTCCTTCTCTCCCCTTCACAGGACAGTACAAAGCAATACACATTGGGCCCATGCACTAATACTAAACTTAATATAACCTAACCCTAACCATAATATTATATAGAAATGTCCCCTCACACTATGGTCTTATGCAAACTTACTAGGAGAAGCTGCTATGCCACTCCTGGGAAAGTGGCATAGCAGTAGATAAAAGTGGCCACTAGGATGTTTTCCAGCCCAATGGTAAAGACTATCAGGCTACGAAGCACAAAGGGAATGAATCTTTTTCATGGGCCTCCGTTAGTGTTAGGTTCCTGGCTGTGGGAAATACATTTGTTGCCCTTGTGGGGCATTTTCAAATGGATTTTAAAATCCATTCCAAATTGTCCTAGGCTTTTAAAATGGATCTGATTTCAATGTTTCTGGGGTTTTTTATTTCATTTTCTTGATGACATGTACATGATTTTCTTGCATATTTTTGAGCATGCAAAATGATTTGACAGTGCTGTGAAGCAGGAAATGCATTCATACTCTTAAAACACAGTAATATATAAGCTACCAATGCATTGTCTCAGTGAATAAAGTATTTAAAATTAATTTATTTTGCTTAGATTGCCTACAGCATATTATCTCCAGCAGCAGATGTTAAAATGATTCTTCCTTCTTTTTATCGGATGATCCCCAATGAAGCCAATCAGTACACAGGGATTGTCCAGCTGCTTCTTCATTTCCAATGGATTTGGATTGGGGTCATTGTATCAGATGATGATAAAGGAGAACAATTTCTGCAGCAGTTGTTACCCATGCTAAGCCAACAGGGAATCTGTACACCTGTCATCAAAAAAACAGTAACCCTATCAGATGTGTTAAAGAGCTCAGAATCATTAGAAATTCTCCGTGCTGTTGCCATTTCATTAGCAGATTCCACTGTCAATATATTTGTTGTAAATGCAGAACTTCAAACAATTTCATGCTTGAAATGGCTGATTTATGTTTGTAAAACATTGGAAGATATTCCACAGACATCTATAAGCAAGGTGTGGGTTTTTACAGCCCACTGGGATTTCTCTGCAGAAGCATTTCACAGGGATTTTGATATAAATGTCTTCCATGGTTCTTTATCTTTGGCGATTCACTCAGTTGAAGTGCTGGGATTTAGAGAATCCCTGCAGCACTTACACCCTAACTTTCCAAAGGGTGATGGGTTTCTCAGGATCTTCTGGGAACAGGCATTCAATTGCCTATTTTCTGATTCATATGAAGGCATTGAAAATGCTCATGTTTGTACTGGTCAAGAGAAGCTGGAGAACCTCCCTGCGACTGTTTTTGAAATGAGGATGACTGGCCAAAGCTACAGCATCTACAATGCAGTCCATGCCATAGCATATGCTTTGCACAAGCTGTTCTCATCTACAGTCAAAGGCAATAGAGTTGGATTGGATCCCTCAGATCTACAACATTGGCAGGTATTGTTTCACATCTGGACTGTTCTCCTGTCATGGCTAATTTAATTTATAATAGCTGTTTATGCAAGAAGGACACCAAGAGATCCACAGTTCCTCACCAAATTTCCTCTCAGGAAAATTTCACATATCCTCCACTCTCATATAAATACCTTTCATCTTCCACTAGCTGGATGTCTATGAAGCTTCAGTCTATATGTATAGATAGATAAATGGATGGCTCAATCAATCTACTGATTCTGTTGAGAGTAGCTTATAAGGAAAAAATATACTTCCAATGCCTCACAAGTGTCCATTCATTGATACAGATTTTTTGTCATCAGAATGTCTTTCTACTTGCACTAATTTGCATTATAGTTAAGTACTTCTGTGCTAATGTGTTCATTGTAATTCCTCCTTACTGAGAAAACAGTTCAGAATATATACAACTGAGGAAAAAACCAGCTGGACTCTTGCTGGAATTAAAGTCTGGACTCGTTTAAAACTGCTGCAAATTTCACCTCCATCTATAGCCCAGGGACATCCACAGAGCTTAGATGATCCTAAAACATGCATAAAATATGGCTGTGATTTGCCACCATGCCCCCATTCTCCCACCAGTGAAGTCCAATCTAGATTAACTGCTTGAGTAGGTCTAAAATGTCCTTTCATACCAACTATTTGGGCAAAATGGCTTAGAGATATGGGCAAAATTATGTAAGTTTTCATTAAAATACAATTGAGTTTATTCAGAAAGACTCATGTTTCGCTTTCCAGTATTCCTGGAGAGGGTCAGCGGCTGCTGAATACTGGCATGGAAAAGACATTTTTCTATTTTAATGCAAACTTACCTTAGTGTGTGTCTTTAAACAAATGTGCAATTGGAAAGTTATTTCTTGAAACTTACCTTTTCCATATTTTTCAGTGGAGTTTTTTTTAATCATATCATAGGAGAATGTGCACACCAACATTGATGTATTGTGAAAAGGCACATTTAATAATGAGGAAAGCATTGTATTGGCACAGCACATTAGAAAAGAAAGTGTAAAAATATGTGTTGAGACACATGCAATCTTTAGTGCAGTTTAATCATTTTAGTGCAGGCCTATCACAATGTCTATAAGTTTGAAGTCAGAGAAGTATACATGTCTGATGCAGACTGGGAGAAGACAACCATGGTTATCTTCTGGGCCTGCTGCTTCACATTTTAACTCAATGGGCATTTGTGATCAACTTTCAGGGGGATCTTTCAGGGAAGGAGGCAGCTTCAGAATACCCTATATTCTGGTCTCTGTGGTCTCCTCTTCTCCCTGTCCACTTAAAGTCTCCCTTTCACTTACTCCAAGGTCACTTGTTCAACTTTTTTTCACCACCATCTGTAAAGGAGTGGGGTGGAGATTCTGATTCCCAGCTTCGTGACCAGAGCCTAACTTATTGCTCTTTAGAGTCTACCTAGAAATTTATTGGATTCTTCCTTAAAGGTGCAGTGTTGACACCGCCATTGCTTTGTAAAATATGTGTTTGTTTCAATGTAGCTCCACCCTTTCTTGAAAAGCCTCTCCTTTAACAATACTGCTGGTGACTTAGTGTCTTTTGATGAGAATGGCGAATTAGCAGCTGAATTTGATGTTATAAACTGGGTTGCTCTTCCAAACAATTCATTCTTAAGAGTAAAAGTTGGAAGGATGGATTCAAGGATCATGGATCAAAAGTTCACAATTAATGAGAAAACCATCATGTGGCATAGTTCATTTAATCAGGTGGGGAGCATAAATGAATTCTAAACTGCAAAGCTAATTGGGAAAGTATTCTAGTCCCTCTACATGCTTACTCAACTTTTTCAACTGAACTCAGGACTAACCAAATGCTTTCCCCCATTTCAAAAGGGGTGACATTTATCTGTATCATGTTGTTTTAGTTTCACACAATAGATCTAACTCAAGGCTTTCATTTTGTGAGACATATTTTGTGAGAACCTAACAAAAGGTCATTATATATATGAATATATATTTGGGGTGGATCTGGATCCAGAATAATTGCTTGAGTCACAACTGGATTTAGTGGCACTTTTTATCAGCTCAGGATGATTTACCAACTATGACCCAACTGGACAAACAGAGCTGAGCTATGATAATCTCTCATTTGGACTACTGTACATGGGTCTGAATGCTCTGGAAACTTTGGTCAATCCAAATAGGGCAGTGTGACTATTAACAGGAACTGTCCTAGGAGATTATATTGTGCCAGTTCTCTTTCAGCTGCACTGGCTGCCCGTTGAAGTCTGGGCCCAATTCAAAGTGGTAGAATTGACATCTAAAGCCCAAAACAGCTTGGGGCCAGGTTATCTGAAGGAACGCCTCATTTTGTATGTACCTACTGGGGCCCTCAAGTCATCTTTTTAGGCCCTTCTCAGGGAATCCCCTCCAAAGAAAGTCACGGAAGTGAGAACCAGAAGAAGGGCCTTTTCAGCTGTGGCACCTCATCTCTGGAGCAAGCTCCCCAAAGAGGTGTATAGGGCAACTGCTCTTTTTTCTTTTCAGCACCAGGTGAAAACTGTTTTATTCTGGTAATTTAAGTCATCCTGTAACCTTACATATCAGGAGAAAGACTGGGAAAATATGAGCCTGTTGATTATTGTGTTCTCTTGATCATTTTTGACATTTTTGGCCATAGTATCCTTAAAGGAAAACTGTCTGCATTGGAAATGGATCCATGTACTGTAGTGGCTTCACTCCTTCTTAGATGGCACTCTTGGACTTGTGCATTGCCTAATATGGGATTTGACAGTGGTTATTTTGTCCCTTATACTATTTCAAATGGAGCAAAGACATTTTGCTTCTGGATGTTCCCAGATCCCTAAATCAGGAGTTCTGCTTCACAGAGGATGGGCTTAGCTATGTCTCACCTATGTTAAGCTTTGTTCTGTTTGAATAGACCTAGCATATGCCTATTTCCAAGCTTCAAATCATAATCCCTAGAGAATGATAGGAAGAACAAAAAACAGTCTGTCATCACCCAAATCTGAAATATGATGGAAAAGATATATTAGGTTGTATCCCAAGGCAACCTCTCAGAATAGCTTCATTGATTATTATTGTCATTATTTCCTCATCTTTATATCCTGCCTTTTTGCTTCTTGCAAGGAACCAAGGCAGCTTACATAGTTCTCTAATCCATTTCATCCTGACAGCAACTCTGTGAAATAGGTTAGACTGAGAGTGAGTGACCTGCTGAAAGTCACCCAATGAGTTTCATGGCTGAGTGGGGACTAGAGCCCAGAACTTCCAGGTCCCCAGTCCAACACAGGTTGCCACTACACACCATTTTGTATTTATTCAGGTGGTGATCGTATACAGCATGCAGATCCTATAGAGCATGTAGATTCTATCAATTATTCTTGTTAAAGGGCACATTATTTATTTCTGTCTGAAATACCATAACACACATCCAAGCTCCACTACCATGTAGTGGTTCAGCTCCAACAAGTAAAATTTAACTGATTGGGATGAATAATGCTTTGAAACAGAAGTGTCCAGTACACCTTGTGTCTTCAAGAGTACTGCATTGCACAAAGCAAAACCTTTCATTTTGTTTGAATCATTGGAGGCTGTTACTTGGACCATTAACATGATGAAACCATACATAGAGAATCATGAGAAATCTTTCCTGTTGTGAGCACCTCTCTCTCTCCTTTCCCACTTCCCAGAAGATCAAGGTGAAGGATTTCTAACTACAGCCTTTTTTGAATTAGGTTGCCAAGGCAGGGCTGGCTTGGCAATACAAAGTAAATAATATAAAAGACATTAACAAGAAATAACCATCAAATTAATATTCACTCTAGTTTTGTTTGATTATGTGTGTGTTTGTTTCCATGCTGCCCAATAGGAAAAACTCTCTGGGAGGTAAACTATAATTAATGAATAATTTCCCATTAAAAAAATACTGTATTTTTCGCTTTATAAGACGTGCCTGACCATAAGACGCACCTAGTTTTTAGAAGAGGAAAACAAGAAAAAAATATTCTGAATCAAATGGGCACATAATCACAGGCAAATTCCCCATCACTTCCCCATGGGCTGCACATCTGACACACACATATTTGCTTTATAAGACGCACAGACATTTCCCCTTGCTTTTGAGGGGGGGAAAAGTGAGTCTTATAGAGCAAAAAATACGGTACCTTTCATCTTAGCTGCCTAGAATATACTGTTTACAAGAAATACAAGCCTCTAATTTTCTCCTTCTGTATGAATAGGTGCTGCCCATTGCCCTGTGTAATGACAAATGTAATCCAGGTTATAGAAGGAAAAAGAAAGAGGGAGAACCATTTTGTTGCTATGATTGTGTTTCATGTCCAGATGGGAAGATTTCAGATCAGAAGGGTAGGAAACATTATGTGTAGTACTACGCATTATTAATTCCATGATATTTTTACCTGGTTTTGTTTTACTATAAGGAGTGATGTGGGAGGAATCTGAAGTGAGGGCTCATCTCCCAGGACTCCAGTCTGCTTTGTCACACCCATGAGTCCACATTCCTGGTGAACATGCCCGCCACATTCCTGGTGAACTTCTCCCTAGTTAGGTAGCAATCAGCCTGATTGCTACATGCACTGTCAACTTCATATGAGTTTTCAAATCATTCTGAAATGCTCTTGAATGGAAAGGGGAATGCATGTAAAGAATGGAAAATTATATTCCAGTGACTCTCAAGAACCACCAAGTGCCTTCAGGAAATGATGTTTCATGAAGTATTCATGAACTAGTTTCTAAAGTATTTCCTAATGAAACTATTGAAAGATACAAGAAATGCTTTCATTATCTGAATTGTTTGAAGAAGGATGAACAATAGCTTGAGGGTACAGCATATGTTTTGTATAAAAAGGTCCTAGTTTCAGTTTCTGTCAGAAACTGGCTTTTTCCCCTAGTAATTTTTTTTGTTTGTTTTTTTGCTTTTTGTTTTTAACCAAGTAGGGCTGAAGAGTAAAGCAGCTATCAAGTGCTATAGGACATAATTCTGCAGATCATGGAGCAAGTCCTGTGTTAATTGCTGTGTCACAAAGTCTTCCTACTCAGACAAAACCTGCACAGCTTTGCTTGAATAGCAACACAGAAATCCAAGTTTCCATAAAGTTGGGTGACCCCTGAGGGCACCTGTGTGACTAGTACTAAAACATTCCAATTTCTGCTGATTCCTGTCTTTTCCTGAGTCAGCATGGACTCAATAACCCTGTGCTTACTGTCTTCAGCTACTTTGTTCCTGAAACAACTGCTTCCTTGCTTGATTTCAGCCTTCCAAATTGCATGCCCACACTTGAGATTATTGTCTGACAAAAGCATCTGAAAAGGTCCATGTGGTGGCTTCTGCTGGGGAAAAAGGCAGATTTTGAACATTGGATTACACGGTGGATGAGCCTTGGTTTATTCCACACTGTGGAATCAGTGCCATTCCCATAGCTCACATTCCATACTCTAATTTACACATAAGAAATCCTATCAACTTGCTCTTGTAGGTTGTTGTAACGAAAAGTTCACTCTAAACACCCTGAAACTTCACCATCTTTTATTTTGATGTTTGCTTTCTTATAAATATGCCCAGGGCATAAAGTACCCCAGAATAGCTGTGTGGTGTATTTTTAGCCCCTTAGAATGAGGCACAAAGCAAGATAATCTTGATCTCACTTTAAAACTAAGAACATTAGCTAAAACCTCCAGCAAAGAAAATTAAAATCCAATTGGGAAAAAGCTGTGCTGAGATTTTTTTAAAAGTAGGCCAAACTATTGTTATGCAGAGACAAGTCAATTTGCCTAATACTGTTATGTAGATTTCCTCATTTTGCATAGACTGAGGAAGGATTAAATCTTAAATTACCTGTACATGCTAATAGCTGGGTATGGGAGGCAGGGAGACATTGATTCTTGATTGAAACCACCACCCACCAAGGGAGAAAATTCAGCCAAAATAAAGACTTTTCATATGCTGCATTTTTTACTGGGGTCAGAAATGACCCCATTAAGCATCTAATGTTTGTTCTTAAAGTGGGAAAAGGGTTAATAAAATAAGTGGATTTCTAGAAAACAATGTGTGCATATTTCTATAGCTACCTCTAACTCATGTGGTTTACAAGCATTATACCAGGCTTTTGGTAAACAATCTTTTACTTCATAAGATTGTATATGAGGAAAATCTCAGTATGATAATTATGTTCTGGTTTTCAGATATGGACAGCTGCTTCCAGTGTCAAGAACATAAATTTTCAAACAGGAACAGAGATCAATGCTTTCTCAAGGTCATAACATTCTTCTCCTTCACGGAGCCTTTGGGTATCACTTTAATTTTTGTAGTGCTGCTTTTTGCTTTAATCACAATTCTGGTGCTGGGGATTTTCATCAAGAACCAGGACACCCCCATAGTGAAAGCCAATAACTGGTATCTCACCTATTGTCTCCTCTGCTCACTGTTGTTCTGTTTCCTCTGCTCTTTGTTGTTCTTTAGTCAGCCTCACACTGTGACATGCTACTTACAACAAGTTGCTTTTGGCATCATCTTCGCAGTGGCAGTTTCTTGCATTCTGGCAAAAACCATCACAGTGGTTCTGGTTTTTATGGCTACCAAGCCAGGATCTAGGATGAGGAAGTGGGTGGGGAAAAGAATGGCCACTTTTATTATGTTTGGTTGTTCTTTTATCCAAGCCATTATTTGCACTATTTGGCTAAGTACTGCTCCTCCATTCCCACATTTTGACATGCACTCTCTGCCTGAGGAAATCATCCTGGAATGCAATGCAGGCTCAACCACTCTCTTCTACTGTGTCTTGGGCTACCTGGGACTGCTGGCCATTGTCAGCTTCAGTGTGGCTTTCCTAGCCAGGAAGTTGCCAGATGCTTTCAATGAAGCCAAGTTCATCACTTTCAGCATGCTGGTCTTTTGCAGTGTATGGCTCTCTTTTGTTCCTTCTTACTTAAGCACCAAGGGGAAATACATGGTAGCTGTGGAGATCTTCTCCATCTTAGCTTCTAGTGCAGGATTGCTGACTTGCATCTTCTTCCCCAAATGCTACATTATTGTGCTGAGACCTGAGTTGAACAATAGAGGACAGTTAATTAGAAGAAAATGAAGAGGGGGAAATATGTTTAAAGAAGTCAGTTTTATTAATTTAACTCCTCTAATCTGTACAGAAGTGCCCAATTAATTTTGCTGTCCTTTATTCCATCTTGAGCACAAAGGGAAATAAATGGTTGTTGCTGAGATCTTCTCCATTTTGGCCTCTACTATTGGTTTCCCGCATTGTAATTTTTCCCTAGATGTTACCTAATTATCCCGAGGCCTACCTTGAACAGCAAAGACCAGCTGATAAGGAGAAATATTTAAGTGGATGCTTTCTTTTCTGTTTTCTTTCCATTTATTTATTTTTTATCAAGGAACTAACCCAAGAAATGTATTTCCAAATTCCTTTTTCTTCCCCAGCTCAACCTTCTGAGCACATTCCATGATACCATTTTCCATCTAGTTTGCTGAAGGCTACATAATAATAAAAAGTATTATTGAAATGGAAAAATGCCGTGTGATATAACTTCTTGTACATTGTGGTGAAGGTTAAGTCTCTAATGGCAAAATTAATCAAAATGAGTAATAATATATTTGGACATGCAGAGAAGCTTTCATTAGTCATATTTAACCCCATGAGAACCAAGTATATACTCTTTTGTGTGAGTTATTCTGTAAAGATTTAGAATTCAATTACAGGATGTGGAGAATTTTAGCAGCCTTTCCAATTAGGACAGTAATGAAGAGAGAGAGGGAGAGATAAAGATATAAACAGAAATGTTTGGTTTTAAACATAAGGAAAAGTTTAACAGGGCAAATCTCATGAACATCCTCAGGTTGGACAAGGTGATAATATCAATTAAAATAGGTTAAACTACTGTTAAGGATACATTAATCCAGCCTTCAAGTAGGAGCCAAACCACACAATAGTTTAAAGATGTAGCTAGCAGCTACATCATGTTTTCTCACCCTCAAGTGTAAGTGTTGGAGACCTAATCCAAAAGAAAGCTTGGTGAGACTGTTGTTAGTCGTGAAGTCGCGTCCGATCCATCGTGATCCCATGGCCAACATTCCTCCAGGCCTTACTGACCTCCACCATCCCCCGGAGTCCACTCACGTTCAAACCAACCACCTCAGTGACTCCATCTAGCCACCTCATCCTCTGCTGTCCCCTTCTTCTTTTGCCATCTATTGTTCTCAGCATTAGACTCTTCTTCAGGGAGTCCTTCCTTCTCATTAGGTGGCCAAAGTATTTGAGTTTCATCTTCAGGATCTGGCCTTCTAAAGAGCAGTCAGGGTTGATCTCCTCTAGGACTGACCGGTTTGATCTCCTTGCGGTCCAAGGGACTCGCAGGAGTCTCCTCCAGCACAATTCGAAGGCCTCAATCCTTTTGTGCTCAGCCTTCCTTATGGTCCAGTTTTCACAGCAATACATTGCAACTGGGAAAACCATAGCCTTGACTATATGCACGTTTGTTGGAAGGGTGATGTCTCTGCTTTTTAGTATGCTATCTAGATTTGCCATAGCTTTCCTCCCCAGGAGCAAGCATCATTTAATTTCTTGGCTGCAGTCCCCATCCACAGTGATCCTGGAGCCCAGGAAAATAAAATCTGTCACTACCTCCATTTCTTCCCCATCTCTTTGCCAGAAAGTGAGAGGACCGGATGCCAGGGTCTTAGTTTTCTTAATGTTGCATTTCAGGCCAACTTTTGCACTCTCCTCCTGCACCCACATCAAGAGGCTCTTTAGTTCCTCTTCACATTCTGCCATGAGAGTGGTATCATTTGCATATCTGAGGTTGTTGATATTTCTCCCAGCAATCTTAATTCCAACTGGTGATTTATCTAGCTCTACCTTTCTTATGATGTGCTCTGCATATAAGTTAAACAGGCAGGACGACAGTATACAGCCTTGCCGAACTGCTTTCTCAATTTTGAACCAATCAGTGGTTCCATGTCCAGTTCTCACTGTTGCTTCTTTACTCACATATAGGTTTCTCAAGAGACAAATAAGATGGTCAGGTATTCCCATCTCTTGAAGAACTTGCCACAATATGTTGTGATCCACACAATCAAAGGCTTTAGCGTAGTCAATGAAGCAGAAGTAGATCTTTTTCTGGAACTCCCTAGCTTTCTCCATGAACCAGCGTATGTTGGCAATTTGATCTCTAGTTCCTCTCCCTCTTTGAAATCCTGCCTCTACTTCTGGTAGTTCTCAGTCCACATACTGCTGGAGCCTAGCTTGTAGGATTTTGAGCATCACTTTGCTAGCATGTGAAATGAGTGCAATGGTGCTGTAGTTTGAACATTCTTTGGCATTGCCCTTCTTTGGGATCAGAATGTAAACTGACCTTTTGCAATCCTGTGGCCACTGTTGAGTTTTCCAAATTTGCTGGCATATTGAGTGTAGCACTTTAACTGCATCGTCTTTCAGGATTTTGAATAGCTCAGCTGGAATGCTGTCACCTCCACTAGCTTTGTTGTTACTCAGACTTCCTCAGGCCCATTTGACTTCACATTCCAGGATGTCTGGCTCAAGCTCAGTGACCACCCCATCGTGGTTATCAGGGACATTAAGCTCTTTCTTGTATAGTTCTTCTGTGTAATCTTGCCACTTCTTCTTAATCTCTTCTGCCTCTGTTAGGTTCCTGCCATTTTGGTCCTTTATTATGCCCATCTTTGCATGAAACATTCCCTTCATATCTCCAATTTTCTTGAAGAGATCTCTGGTCCTCCCTATTCTATTGTTTTCTTCTATTTCTTTGCACTGTTCATTTAAGAAGGCAATCTTATCTCTTCTAGCTGTTCTCTGGAATCCTGCATTCAATTGTTTGTATCTTTCTCTTTCTCCCTTGCCTTTTGCTTCCCTTCTTTCCTCAGCTATTTGTAAACCTTCCTCAGTCATCCATTTTGCTTTCTTGCATTTCTTTTTCTTTGGGATGGCTTTAGTTGCTACCTCTTGTACAATGTTGTGAACCTCCATAGCAAACACTCTTTTCCAACTACCCAAGAGACGACTCTACACATTGACATCACCAGACGGTCAACACAGATACCAGATTGACTATGTGCTCTGCAGCCAAAGATGAAGAAGCTCTATATGGTCAGTAAAAACTAGACCAGGAGCTGACTGTGGCTCCGATCATGAGCTTCTCATTGCAAAATTTAGGCTTAAATTGAAGAAAGTAGGGAAAAGCACTAGGCCACTCTGGTATGACCTAAATAATATCCCTGATGAATATACAGTGGAGATGACAAATAGATTTAAGGAATTAGATCTGATAGACAGAGTGCCTGAAGAACTTGGTGAGACTAGGGGTTATTAACTTTTTATCCCTGATTTGGTCCCAACCTGGATCAGTGAGGATGGGGTGATTTCCAAAAAGTCATCCATTGAAACAAATTAATTCCTACATGGGAATGGAAACACATTTATTAGATTTATATCCACTTTTCAACTGGAGTCAAAAAGTAGCTCACAAAGCTTTTAAAACACAAGAGAAACAAGGACCACATGTTTGAGGTGGCACAAAAGAGCAGTGAAATATTTGAGTAGAAGCCCACATTTAATGTTCTTTCCCACTGGATAGTTGATGTTGGCATTTAAGCCTGTCAGAGTAGTAGGCCCTGATGTTATTTGGATACTGGAATAGGCCCTGTTGTTATTTGGATCTGATTCTTTTCTTCTCAAGGACAAAACGAGTAAGAGAGAAGCACCTAATCCACATTGGAACTACACTGAGTGACAAAGGGCTGATCTACCAGTCCCTATGCTAGGTAACCAGTTAGCTTCTGGTCTCCAGATAAAATGAAACTTGATTACCAGGTTTTAGTGGATAGAACTAACAATTGATATATAGGTCAGGTAAGATGAGGTTCATGTATCCTTCAAGCTGGCATTGGACTGATATTTCCATGGAAACACTATTGAAAATAACAGTGGCTGCCATACAGCCAGCAGATTCTTACAAATACTACCCAAATAGCAAGGAGAGTTAACTCCAGCTATCCCAAATATGTCCCCTTCTTTACCTTTCTGGGGGCATAATGTTTAGACTAAATATTAACTTTAATAACTAGTATGCAGTTATTTTTTTCCTTATTCAGAATTAACTACAGAGGAAAAATACAGATTGATCCTATACTGTGGTAGGTAAGAGAGGCTTTAATGCTTTGACATTTCTGCTATTCCAGTCCAATCTACATGCCTGCAATTTCTGCTGAGGAAGAGAGCACCCCTGTAAGCCTGTCTGTCTTCCTGTGTAAATTATACAAGTGTGGGTGCTCCAATTCCACTCTGAAGCACAACAGAATGAAAAGGGGTCAGATGAAACTACTCCTAATGCTATTATACTAGTCTAGATCAGGTACCTTGTTCTTACTTTTGAGTAAGAACAGAATTGGCTGCAGGTGCTTGCTACATATTTAAAATGACCTCTAGTTTAAGTATTCCACTATGTTTCACCTGAGTTCATACTACTTCCATGTGACTCTCCTCTCTGTTGTCAACTGCAGGGGATGTGTTCTTCAGTTGCTAACATATTTATTTATTTATTTATTTATGTAAAACATTTGTATGCTGTCACCCCATGACTTGGCATCTCAGGACAGCTCACAATACATACAATTAAAATACAATAAAATGATCTTTATAAATGAAAAAAATCAATAAGAGATTACTTAAAGACAAAAAATAGAAAACAAAGAGACCAACTGTTCAATACTAAAGTATTCATTTTTAAAATAGCAATTAAATAAAAAGGTTTTAACCTGGTGCTGAAAAGAATATAAACTCGGCGCCAGGCACACCTCTCCCGGGAGCACATTCCATAATATGGTGCTGCATACTCCACAATTATCTGGTAAGATGACTGTGATCCCTACAATCATCTGATATTAGTACACTAATTCCATGTTCAATTTCACACATGGTTTTTCTGAGGTTAGTAACCCAATCATAATGATGTCTGAAATCTTATGCTTATAACATAAAATAACATGCATCTCTGTGCAGTTTATTGACTGTGGATGGGAAGAACTGCACCAGCCTGGTCTTTTGTTTCATCAGAAGGATATGCTATCATCAAAGGAGAGGTCCTGTTAAGAAATTTCCTGGTAGCTGATCAAGAGCTATGCAAACTGGACATCTGTACTCAACTTTGCTGCTTGCTATGGAAAGTGCATTCCTGTGGTTGAGGCTGCTCCTCTGCCTGCTGCAGCTACCTCAAATAAAATGTAAAGCTCATATGGAGATATGCACCATGACTGATCTCTTCCACATACCACATAAGTATTGTGAAGAAGGTGACATAATTATCGGGGAGATTGCTACACAGTTTGACTGTCTCTTTGATAAAATGTCCTTCACTGAAAACCCTGCAACAAAGTTTGTCAATGAACTCATGTAAGGATTCTTTCCCCTACTATAAACCAGGCTAAGCCATTTTCTTAAAGGGTCAGATCTAAATTTAGGCATATGTCACTGTGCTGATGAAAGTGGACTTCCCTGGTCCCTTATCATCACAACTGGCCTTCCACCCAGCTAAAGTTTAGCACAGAGGGCTGGTGGAGCCTGCTGAATGGAGTGAGGTGTAGCAAGAGGGGCTTCCTTGAAAACTGGGCAGAGCCAATGGACGGCACATCCTGGATGTAACCCCGTGACTAAAGATAGATTGTATGAATAGATGACGCAGGTTTATAAATACATGATGATGCTGTAACATGACTACTGACTTTCTAAACATCTGTGGTATCAGGAATGTTTTTTCCCAGCCCATTCACCTCCTGGGCATTATTGGATCTG
This sequence comes from Varanus salvator macromaculatus, assembly GCA_023646645.1. Taxonomy (NCBI): domain Eukaryota; kingdom Metazoa; phylum Chordata; class Lepidosauria; order Squamata; family Varanidae; genus Varanus; species Varanus salvator. The sequence goes on from JAIXND010000782.1 coordinate 458,388, forward strand.
GCTAATATTGAAGCTGTGGACTATTGCTTCCAAGCCACATGCTCCCTCATGCCCTAAACCAAGGACATTTTCAGAAAACACCCTGCATGTTGTGCATTTAGGAAAGGATATTTAGCTTCTTTAGCCTTCTCACATAGGACAAATTCTTCCATCTGCATGATGTCTTCATTTTTGCCTCCTTTTGTCAGTTCTGTATTCCATTCTGTATTTCACCAGCTTTTGTCAAATAACATTTATTTATGTCTTCCACATCATCATCATCAGTAGTAATGCTATTAAATGTAATCCTCATGCTATCTTTATGAGTTCTCACATTTACTATATGTTTTGGGATTTATGTCTGAGCTCTGCCCTCCTCTCCTGGTACTTCTTATTTGAGGCCATAGGCCTCAGTGCAAGTGTACCTGTGATCACATGTATAGTGATGTATCCTCAAACAGATCTCTTATCAATATCTGTCTCATGCAGTGGTGTATTATGCATTAAACATAATGAAATTCTTTCATTAGAGCAACACCAAAAAAATATCAGCACATTCTATCCATGGCATTTGCAGTGAAGGAAGTTAATGAGGACCCCAAGATCCTGCCAAATATAAGCCTGGGATTCCGCATCTTTGACAGTTACTTAAGCTCAAGAATGACTCATCAAAATACTCTGAAACTTCTTTCTGCCTCAGAAAGGGTCATTCCAAACTTCAAGTGTGACAAGCAAAAAAACCTGATCGCTGTTATTGGAGGCCATGATTCAGAAATATCTCTTCAGATGGCTACTCTGCTAAGTATCTACAAGATTCCACAGGTAAAAAGAGTGCATGGCTGGGAAATGCATTCAAGTTTGGTTTAAAATCTGGATGCTTTCGAGGAAGGACCATCCAGAGGGAGGAAAGTAGCTTGGAATTCATGCAATTTTGGAAGTCAATTGAATTCTGAAGTTGAGTAGGTTCAGTATTCCAAGCCCTGGGGAGATTTATGTTAGAGCCCCTTCCATGTATGAAGAAGCACACTTACACCATTTATAAAAAAGACTTTTATCACAGCTGGGGCACATAGTAATGAATACAGTGTAGCTGAAAATGTGAGCTTGTGTCACACACAAATGGAATTTGGGAGAAGAAAGGAGTTGATAGGGGGATGTGGGCAGGGAGTGTTGTTGTTGGTTGCCTGCTTGCTTTTTAAATCCATTAACCAGGTACAGGTGCAAATGAGCAAAGGAGTAGAGGCTTTAAAAAAAAAAAAAAAGGAAAAACAGCAGCTTGTTCTGCCCTTTCATCTCCCCCGCAAAAGAAGAAAAAATCAACATGAAGAGCAAGAATTGTGCTGCCCTCCCTCCTCCCCTCACAAGCAGGGTGAAGTCAGTGCAACTGACACCCCTATTCCTTTCCCCACAAAAGGAAATAAGTGTAACCTCCATTGAAGTTGGTTAGCTTTATTTGTGAGTAAGACTGTTGAAGGATTTACTTCTTTGTAGATCTCAGCTAGTTGTTTCTTGAGCAAGTGAACAAAGCTGATAATTGGGAAGGCCCATAAAGATGTCACAAACCTTACAGTACACTGGTCAGAGAGATTCATCTACCATATGGTATAGAAATGCTATTGCTAGTATTTTTAGCCACAGTATGTTGGAAGTGTTGTCTTTGATGTTGGTTTACAATGGACACAAACTATATCTGGTATCAAAGCAGAAAGTGAGGTATAACACATCCAGGCTACATCCTGAGTTATTGCAGGCAGATGTGATTTACTACTTCAGAGTATTCTTAAGAGTGTGCACTAATTACCTTCCAGGACATGCTCATGGTTTCTTTTCCCACCAGGCTTTATTAACCCGAAAAAATGAAGCCTGAGCATCTTCTACAGAGCTAGGATTCTGATTCTGAGTGCCAATTTCATAGCACCATCTATAAACTCTCCAACAATGTCTAGAGGGGTGTAATTTTTTTTTTTCAATACTTACAGCTGGATTTGATCTCAGTAGAAACTTGAAAATGTATTGTGACTTTTTAAGCAAACCTTTGTCCCTTGTTATAAAAATGTACTGATCTATATTTCCTTAGATTTCTTACTGTGTATTAGCACCAGCAGTGAACGTTCAACACTACTTCCCTTCCTTCTACCGGATGGTTCCTAGTGAAGATTTTCAGTACTCAGGGATTGTCCAACTCCTTTTACATTTCCAGTGGACATGGATTGGAATCATTGTGGCAGCAGATAATAAAGGAGAGCAGTTTGAGAAGAAATTGCTACCAATGCTTTCCCAGCATGGAATCTGCACAGCCATAATTGTAAAAACACCCTCCTTATCAGATATTTTTGATGCTTTCCTATCATTAAAACTCATACAGGACACAACCCTATCAATCACCAATTCCAATATCAGTGTATTTGTGGTAAATGCTGATCCTCAGACCACCACTTGTTTGAAATGGTTAATATACTATGGTAGATTCCAAGGTGTTGCAGAGGCATCAATCTTTAAGGTGTGGATCATGACAGCCCACTGGGATTTCTCTTCACAGAAAGTTCAGAAGGACTTGGATATACAGGTTTTCCATGGTGCATTGTCTGTTGCAATTCATTCAAATGAACTTCCAGATTTCCCCAGATTTCTTCAGAGCCTTCATCTGTATCCACCCACAGGAGATGAATTTCTCAGGATCTTCTGGGAAGAGTCATTTGGCTGTTTATTCATTAATTCTAATGATGGGCAGGAGAACAATGATCCTTGTACTGGAAAAGAAAGGCTGGACAGTCTTCCTGGGACACTCTTTGAAATGAGTATGACAGGCCAAAGCTACAGCATCTATAATGCAGTCCATGCCATTGCACATGCTTTCCATAGAATGTTCTCATTTATATCTATACTCAGAGTGACAGAAGATATAAATAAACCAGTTCTTCAAAACATTAAACCTTGGCAGGTAGGATTCAGAACTGAACAGCTCACTTATCAGGTCTATTTTTATGCATGAATGTCCTAGGTTCATATACACCCCCCTTTTTTTATTTGTCTAGTTTGACTGCCAAGCTGCACTGGTACTAATATTGCTGGTTCTCTGAACATTAATATGGGCCACTGAATAGGAAGGACTCCAAACACTTTCCACCAGGTCTTTAACCAGCTATTTGAAGCTGTGGTTTGCATTGTAAAGCAAAAGAAAAGGACTCTGAAACCCAAATGGTATCTCCAAATGACAATTTTCACAATAGATTAGAACAGCTCAGTCCTAGCAGGGCAGTTGCATTTTAATAGTGCAAAGATTAAAAAGATAGGGTTAATTAAGTATATCCTTCCTACTTCATGTCAGCACTCTTTCCAGATTAAAAGTGAGCTACTTTCCAAGCACTGCTGCTGCTCTAAAAAGATCTCTCACTAAATGCTATTTGATGGCACATGATGAAGCTTCTGTGTCTGCCTTTTTAACATGTGTAGTACTTCTACTGAGATTGCCCACAATCCTCTGAGTTTGGAAGGTTATATGATGGCAACGTGAATGGTAACTTGGTGGCTCCCTAATGAAGGGAAGGCTGCTTTGTATATCTCTTATTCTTTCTGAGGTTTTGCAGGAAGGTGTAACAAACTACCACGGGTGGTGTCATTTGGAGAAGAGAAAAATTTCTCATTCCTTCACTTTCAAGTGGAGCTTTCAAGCTAGCATTAGGCTGAATTCCCTCTGTTGTGAATAAACAAGTATCACTGACTGATGAAAGTGGAGTAGAGTAGCCCAGAGTGGCAACCTCTGCATAAAATTTACCAAAGATAAGAGCTGTGGAACTCTGACTGCTTTAAGATTGGGTGTGAAAAGGCTGGGGAGATTATTGTGTATATGTTAAAGATGGGCAGATAATTGTTTAACTCACATTTTAATATAGTTTTCTAATTCCTGCTTCTCAATTTAATGCACTAACCAGGGTGCTGTTCGTCTTCAATATTCACATTATTCTATATGTTATGATGCAGTTATCTTATTAAAAATCTTACCTTAGGAAATATAATGTAGAAAAGGACATACGTATATTAGGGGACATCTGAAAAGAGGGGAGGGGAGCTACTTCTGACAGGGCAGCCTCAGCATATATGTTGAATTCTTCCATCATATCCAACTGGAGAGATTCCAGCATCATTACCAAGGCTATCCCAGCTTGCTAAGAAAGGAAGGGTATTGGTCAGTAGGCTGGGCCTCGCACAGAGCACTATTATTTCCTGAGCACACACATTCATGCAGACATGCTTAAAAAGTAAATGTCCATGAGATGAGATATCTCATCAGACTCTACACTGAGAAATCTCATCAGGAGATGGAATCACAACTGACAACTGCAAATTTGAGAGAGATTCACTCATACAGCTCATTCAAACAGGAGCTTTTGAGGCATGTTTTTGCTCTTGCCAAGGAAGTGGATGGGTTATTTTGGACATCAAAACCTTGGACATCTCCTAGGTTGACTTTTGCTCAGTTGGAGGTCATCTTTACAGCAGGGCAAGTCTGTGTTATTGGTAAAAGAACCCCCACCCCCATTTCTTTAATCACATGATGATTGTGTTAAAACAGAGCCCTATCTAGAGGTTACATAGCAGAACAGCAGAAAAGTGAAATATTTTTGTTTAAATCTCAAGTCTCAGTTCTGCAACAAAACTGTAGATGCAGCAGACTAATACTCCTATGTAGCAAAGATCCAGGTTTCCATGGTATAAGCTAGGTCAGCACAGCAATCCCGGATCAGTCACTCAGGATTTTTCTCCTGTTCCTTGAGCTGACAGGCACTACCTTAACCAAAGAGGACTCCTGATGATTGAAGTAATCAACTTTAAAGTTCAGATGGTTCTTTTAGTGAAGAATAAGCACATAATTCCATAGCAGCCTTGTCCCTTTGATGTTTTCACATACACTTTCTGCCAGCCCTAGATAGCATGGCCGATATTAAAGAATGATGGAAATTGTAAATAATTTTGTGGGACCAATTTAAGGATAGGCATGGATGAAGCTGTCAAGCTCAATTTTGTTTAGTTCCTAAAATTTTTTAGCACTGGTTCCCTCCTGTTCTAGTCTTATCAACTCCACAAGGAAATCCCTATATGTTTTAGTGCATTTCTAAAATGATGCATATTTGAAAGCACTTTTCAAAGTTTTAATATATATAAATATATGTATATGTGTGTGTGTGTGTGTGTGTAAATATATACATTTAAACAAACATTATGGCCCTGAAATAAATTGTTTCTGTTGATACTTCTCCATAGTACGTGTGATAAATTAATTTATCTGAACATCTGAACTATGGGCAATGAAGTGGGTTGGGAGACGTCTAGAGCGTAGGTGGAGGAAATCATGGGATGAATCTGACTGAACACACTTAAGAGCCCATTATCAGGCCTATGCTGTGGTGGTGAGAGTGGCGAAAAAGAAATTCTTCTCTGCTTCCATTGCCTCCTCACAATGCCATCCGGCGGAGCTCTTTCAGGTGGTACAGGGGCTAGTTCAACCGGGCCCCAATAAAGTTTCCATGCCACCCTCAACAGCCCACTGTGATGACTTTGCCAAGCATTTCAAGGAGAAAATCGCTCAGATTTGTCATGAGCTAGACTCCACTAGTGATTTAGATCCTTCTGGGGAGGTGCCAATGTTGCTGTCTGGTCCAAAATTGATGGATGCGTTTCAGTTGTTGCGGCCTGATGATGTGGACAAGGTACTTGGACAAGTACGTTCCACCACTTGCCCCTTTAAAGGGATGTCTCTAAGGGACGGCCGGGTACCTGCCCCTATAGACCAGTGGCCAACATCTCGTTTCTGGGCAATGTGTTAGAATGTGTGGTGGAGGGACATGTCCAAGCACTCCTGGATGAGACTGATTATCTAAACCCATTTCTGTCCGGCTTCAGACCAGGGTATGGTACTGAATCTGCCTTGGTCACCCTGTATGATGACCTGTGCAGGGAGAGAGACAGGGGGAGTGCATTCCTGTTGGTCCTCCTGGACCTCTCAGCGGCTTTCGATACCATCACCATGGTATCCTTCTGGATAGCCTAGCGGGATTGGGAGTTGGAGGCACTGCTTTGCAGTGGTTCCACTCCTATCTCAATGGCCGATTCCAGAAAGTGGTGCTGGGGGACTATGGCTCTGTGCCATGGGAGTTATGCCATGGAGTTCCACAGGGGTCCATTTTGTCCTCCTTGCTATTTAACATCTACATCAGTACGCTGATGATACCCAGCTCTACCTCTCGTTTTCAACTAAGCCAGGTGAGGCAGTGGCTGTACTGAACTGGTGCCTAGCCGAGGTGATGGGCGGGATGAGGGCCAATAAACTGAATCTCAGTCCAGACAAGACAGAGGTCCTGTTGGTAGGTGGTTCAGGCTTCCGGGTAGGGGACTTGCGCCTTGTCCTGAATGGGGTTGCACTCCTTCTTAGGGACAGGGTCCGCAGCTTGGGAGTGCTCCTCGACCCAGAGCTTTCACTTGAAGTTCAGGTGACAGCAGTGGTGAGGAGTGATTTCCTTCAGCTTCAGCTGATCCATCAGCTGCATCCCAACCTGGAGAACAATTGCCTGGCGACAGTTACACATGCATTGGTAACTTCCGATTAGACTTCTGTAATGTGCTCTACAGGGGCTACACTTGAAGACGGTTCAGATACTTCAATTGGTGCAAAACAGTGCTGCCAGGTTGCTGATAGGGACTGGGCATTGTTCTCATTGTTCTGGGCAGTCCTCCGTCAGCTTCATTGGCTTCCCATTGAAGTCCGGGCCCAATTCAAGGTGCTGGTTATCACCTACAAAGCCCTCAATGGCTTGGGACCTGGTTATCTAAAGGAGCGCTTATGTCTGTATATGCCCTCCCGCCCCTTGAGATAGGTGGCAGAGGCCCTTCTCTGGGAACTCTCCATGCAAGTTATTAGAAGGATGAGTACCTGGAGGAGGGCCTTCTCTGCAGTGGTGCCCCACCTATGGAATGCACTCCCCAGAGAGGTCCTCCTGGTGCCGTTATTTGTTTTTCGGCGCCAGGCCAAGACCTTTTTATATAAATGTTATTTTAATTGTTAATTGTTGATTGTATTTATTGGTTTTTATATCTGTGGCGAGATGTCTCCAGATTTTTAAGGTTAATTGTAGGATTGTTTATTTGTTTTGTAAGCCACCCTGAGGCTTTCTGTGAATGGGGTGGCATAAAAATATTCTAAATAAATAAATAAATTTAATGTGCATTTTTCTGATATAAATATATTTTGCAAATTGCAATCTCAAATTCTGAAAGAGTGTATATTGATGAATAACTGTGTTCTGGGATGTAAGTAGATTTGGAAGTAAAATTTTTCATTGATATCTAGTTAGGGAAGTCTTTTCTAAGGTTGATGCTAATACAGATTATTAGCATAAGTGGTCACTTGTTTATTTTTAACCTAATACTACCTCTTTGCAACCAGCATTTAAAAGAATGCATTTTTACCTCTTTTCATTCTAGCTTCACTCATTCCTGAGGAGCATCTCACTGAACAACAGTGCTGGCGAGTTGGTATCTTTTGATGAGAATGGAGAATTAGCAGCTGGTTTTGATATTATAAACTGGGTTACCTTCCCAAACAAATCTTTCTTGAGAAGGAAAATAGGAAGGCTGGATCCACAAGCTTCACCAGGGCAAGAAATCATCATTAATACGGAGGCCATCACATGGCACCACATATCTAATCAGGTGGGATCTAAATACAGATAACCAAGAAAAGGTTAAATAGGAAGTGTTTCTGCATTGAGCTTTGAGAATCCCTCCCATTGTAGACATGATTTTAAAAATGAAATGATTACATGGAAGACTTACTTTAAAATAATGTTCTTTTCTTTGAAATCACTCCTTAACAATCCACTTAACAATCTGAAGTCCTGGGTCCAGGGTCATTGTCCATCTGACCACTTGCTACTTTTTCAAAATAAATCTGGTTATTTCCCACTCCTTCTTTTGCAGTATTGCTTCCATGGTATACCCATGAAAAAGCAACTTTATACCTATGTGGGAGGAATTAATGCATGTAAGGATACCAGGATTAAATCCAGTCTTCCTATTGCCACCCTCCATTTCATGAGCTGCTTAAAATGTTCAGAACCTACTTGCCCACATGACACTTGTTCTAAGGCAATCTTAGCATGATTTGCTATAGTGTAAGGTACAAGCTGTAAACAGAAATAATTGGTCAATGGATGAGAATCTGGAGTAGGTGCAACAAACACAGTCATGGTCTGCTGTTTGCATGTTTATTTATTTTATTTATTTAAAACATTTCTATGCCGCCTCCATCGCAACAAAGCCTTGGGGTGGCTCACAACATAATTAAAACATATAAATAACAATTAGTACAATTAACAATTAAAAAGCTTGGTAACATCTCGGCTTAAAAATTTAAAATCCTATAAATACATAATCAGTTAACAATTAAAATAAGTTTTAAATAAAAAGGTCTTAGCCTGGCACCGAAAAACAAATAACGACGGCACCAGGCAGACCTCTCTGGGGAGTGCATTCCATAGGTGGGGCGCCACTGCAGAGAATGTTGATTGTACCCAATTATTATCACCACAAAATGACATCTGCATAAGTTTTATGTTCTCATAAGAAATATAGACTTCTCTCGCTCTCTCATTAATGTATAGGTTGTTCCCATTGCTTTGTGTAATGAAAACTGCCACCCAGGCTACAGAAAAAGGAAGAAAGAGGGGAAGCCATTTTGTTGCTATGATTGTGTTCCATGTTCAGATGGAAAGATTTCAGACCAAGAAGGTAGAAGAGATAATAAAAATTGTTATGAAATTATTTAATGTGCAGTGTTACACCTGACCTAATCATGACATTATACTCACAGCCTGTGTGATGAAAGATTGGATATGAGTGTTCCCTCCATCTCCAATACATTAAATGTGAACCTAGAAGTGAAATGTGTACTTTGGTCTACTTTGCTTCCTGGGTAAACTAATCCCAAATATAACATTAATATGGATTAATGAGTAAAGAATATAAGGGTATGAACTTGTTTATGGGATTCCATTACTGATTATGAACAGAGCACTAGGGTTTGCATAGCTTCCTTTCATTTAGATACATGTTGAGTTCTTTTTTTTAATCTCCTAAACCAATGAATAGAAGTACTCAGACCAGCTTTATTTAAATGACTCACCCTGAAGCTTGCTTATTTAAACCCATTTTCCAAATATTTTAAAATGAATGGAGAGGCGAGGCGAGGCGAGGAGAGGAGAGCACTTCTTGATCATTTTAACAGCCCAGGCTACATTGAGAACATCAGCTGATCATTTTATTTGTTTTAAACTAGCAGTAACATTTGAAAGCTCTCCCTTTCTTTGACAAGCTTAGATTACATAAGGAAGAGTCACTACTGTACTTCAAGGACACCAAAATATATGTTGCTTAACTACAAACCATAATTTTATGGTGACTAGTTGAAAACAACCTTTGTGCTTATTGTCTTATTTAGGTCACAGTCCAACTGGGATGCTCATGAAGCTCCCAACTCACAGAATTATGGACATCCTATTCAAGATGGGAAAAGAGGTAGAGGTGATCTTCACCTCATTATTCCTTCCACCTTGCCAGTCAGCTAGTTGTGGCATTTTGGAAGGGAAGTGAAAGAGCATACAACACCCTCAGTGTATGCCATTTCCTGGTGGTTCATCTCCTCCCACCCCAGCCTGCTCCTCATCAACTTTGCTCCTTATCTGAAGTCACATTTGGGGCATTGCTTTTTTCATGCTGGTTGTGAGGTAGAGAAGGAGATCCAGCTGTGGATTCCCTGCTCCAAATCTGCCTCAGGCTACAGATGTGGGGATTTGAGGAGGAAATGTAGGATCACTACCTTAGTAACTGTAAAAGCCAATAATATTCAAAGTCCAGCAACATAAGCCAGCACATAGGAACACACCAAACACTTTTCTTCTCCCTTACGTCCCATCTTCCAAGTGTCATAACTGCCCTTACAGTCACACTGACCTATCCCAAGTCCGAAGTAACCATGAAGTTCTATCATTAGTACAGATAATCCCTGTAAATAATATGAACTCTTGAACTTAAAGAAAACAGTAACTACATCAGACTGAGGACATAGAAAGTTGGTATTTTTGACATAACAGCCTAAGCACTACTGTCCGCACTGTGTCATGAGTATTGTCCTGTGTGTGTTATCTTGATAGAAGTTTAAAGTTCATATTGAAGTCATTAGTAGTGATAGATGAGTAACAGTGGATTGGCTTGCTCTTCCTTCAGGGTGTTGACCAAATGGTCCATGTCCTGGTGTGCATATGCCCAAAATACACAACAGGGGAAGGTTTTCTTTTAAAAGATTTCATCTTGAGAATATCTAGTTGTCAATGAATCATTCCAGATGGTGCACCTGAGCAGTGTTCAGTTGGCCCTTTTATTCATTAAAGGTTTACACGTAACACAGTTAACACTTTCCAATAGTTTACAGAAGTGAAAAGTTTCAAAGACATGATCTTTCCCACTTGCATACCAAAGCAGAAAGAAGACGCTGGGAAGGTGAGAAGGAGAACGTGGTGTGTTGTTATGAATTGTTCTTTGCTTGCACTGCTGCAATCTGTCCAGAGTCAACTGACCCTCTCTGGAATGGTGCCTGGTTAGTGTCAGCTACATTTCAACAATGGACACATGCCGATTTCTAGAAAAAAGGTTTTTCTCTGGCCTAGCTATGTGTCAATGATTTCATGATTTAACCAAAGAAAGTTCTACCTATTGAACAGTTCATCACTTTCAAGTAATATTTAAATGTGTTTCTTAGCCCACCTTGCATACTTTTAAAAGGTACACACCTTTGTATGCATTTTCCCAAGTTAATTGATTTTTAACATGAGTGTTTCAGTACACCTTTTCAGCAGAGAAGACAGTTTTCCTAATATAATACAGTTTTGAATGTTATTTTTCATAATATCTTAATTTCTGCTGCTGCTGCTGCTTCTTTCTTGGAGAACAGCATTGCAAAATTCATATAAATGCAAGTTTGAAACAGTGAATAAGTTTTAATCCACATGGTGCATCAAAAGTGCAAAATTGGGTTAAAAAACAAAAACTGACGTCTTCTGTACATGAGGGTTTTGACTGACCATTTTACTGAGGTTTCTGTTTCTGCATTCTTTGTGGGTTTAAAAGAGGCTCCTTGACATGCTGCCTCCATCCCCCAGGGTTCCCGCAGCCATTTTTCCATTGCACAGCCACAAATTGTAGCACAATTACAAAAGCACAAGAGCTTTCATTATGTTTCATTTCACAATTTTCAGATAAGAATAAATATTCATGGGTGGGAAGGGGGCTGTGGAAATGATTGGAAAGTACAAGAAAGCTTTAGAGAATAACAGCATCACGTAAAGCACCTTCAAACTACCACAAGTGGCTTAGATGTGTGTGTTTCTTTAGAATGAAGAAGTATTTCAAAGGAAGATGACTTCTGGGAAAATAAAATGCACTAACAGTATTTAGTAAATATAGATCCATTATCTTTATTGATTATGAGATATTGCAAGAGAGAAAAAGTGGCTTGACTAACAGACTGAGTTGTATCTGTTCTGTCTTGCAGATCTAGATGAATGCTTCAAATGCCCAGAAGATCAGTTTCCAAACCAAATTCAAAATCTATGCCTTCCCAAGTCCCTGCATTTCCTGCTCTACACAGAGCCATTGGGGATCAGTATAGTTCTCATGACTTTGTCTTTTTCTCTGATCACAGCACTGGTACTGATAATTTTTATTAAGAACAAGAACACTCCCATTGTCAAAGCCAATAATCGGTACATCACTTATTGTCTTCTCATTTCCCTGTTGCTTTCCTTCCTTTGTTCCTTGCTTTTCATTGGCCAGCCTCAGCCTGCAACTTGCTATTTACGTCAAACAGCTTTTGGAATTATTTTCTGTTTTGCAGTTCCATGCATTTTGGCAAAAACCATCACTGTGGTTTTGGCTTTCATGGCCACCAAACCAGGGTCCAAGATGCAGAAATGTGTGGGGAAAAGTTTGGCAAGCTCAATTATTTTGAGTTGCCTTCTTACTCAAGTCAGTATTTGTGTTTTATGGCTCTGTAGTGCTCCTCCATTCTTAGACTTTGACAAGCACTCTCTCACTGGTGAGATCATAGTAGGATGCAATGAAGGTTCAAAGGCAATGTTTCATAGTGTTTTGGGTTATCTGGGATTTCTGGCCACTCTCAGCTTCACTGTGGCATTCCTAGCCAGGAAGCTACCAAGTACATTCAATGAAGCCAAGTTCATCAGTTTCAGCGTGCTGGTGTTTTGTAGTGTATGGCTGTCCTTCATTCCATCCTACCTGAGTACAAAAGGAAAATATATGGTAGCTGTGGAAATCTTCTCTATCTTAACCTCCAATGCTGGCCTGCTGTGTTGTATTTTTGCTCCCAAATGCTATATAATTATCCTTAAACCTGAGTTGAACAGCAAGGATCAACTATTTCAAAAGGTATCAGAATTACTTTTTTCCGCGTCATAAAGACTTGCTTTGGCTATCAGGATCACAATTTTTCTCTAATGTTAACAGAAAAAAATATTTTCACCTGCTTGACTCCCACCTGGCCACTTGTATCAAACTGGGTTTTACTTAGTACTTAGCTCAAAAGATAATGGCATAACAGCACACGTGAACCACTATTGTCCTTATGTTGAGACCCAAACTGAACTCAGGAACAATGCATTACTAACTGAGCCACCAAAATGGATTTATGTGGGAAATTGGATAAACAAACCTGGAATAAACAGAAACAAAAAACCAAAACCTGGCCAAATAGGATCATAGTCAGTATAAATGTACATTGTACTTCCAATTTGCAGATCTCCACCTGTCAATGTACATTGTTTCACTTCCTTCTAAGTCATGGTAGAGGGCATGGCAGAGTTTATGCAAATGTGGAAGAATGAATGCCAAAATGTGGTGTCAAGAACCAATTCCATTATGACTGAGCACAAAATGACCCAGAACTTGTACCAAGTAATGGGGGAAGCTGTCCACATGGTGAAAAACCTTCAAAACAGGTGCTCATATAAAAGAAAGATGCCCACAGAGGGAAGAGCTAGAATATGATACTTTCAAGTAGAGAATAGAATCCCCTCTTCTACTCTGGTTCACCTTAAAGAATCACAACATGATCCTAATGATCTCTGATTCAAATTGGGAGTCACTAATTGCTATTGTACAGTTGGACACATCCATGATGGACATAACTAATAGGTGCATATGGAGTATTGAAAAAAAAGCAACAGGGTGGAAATTTTTGACATGTCCAGATGGTTTCCAACAACTGGAACATGACAAAATTGACCACATCATCTGTTGAAAACATCAGTAATGGTGAACTCTAATGCTGCTAGATTTCAGCAAGTGGATTTTTCGTTGCACTATTCCTGCACTATGCAATATAAAGCACTGAAATTCTTGCTGTTTCATCATGGGAAATGTAAGGAAGAGTCAATTGGCCCAATTAACTATTCTTTTAATGTGTACTCTACTACATTTTGGTCTAATTTTGGTAAAGTTAGATTTCTTAATATATACTTTCACATGTTAAACACAGATGTGACAGTGTGACAAGCATACTTGACTGGATGGGATGAATTTAAATCATCCATAAATATATAATAGCACTCATACCAAACAAAAATAGCACAATCTACTCAGTAATATTAACCTCATAATACAGGAGCTGAAACTAGAGTAGAATAAATTTGAGGCTAAGAGATTTGAGGCTATAATCACCTTTTTGTGGATCACATACTGCTGCTTTCTGTGTGGAGCTCTGACAACATTGCTGTGGTCTGAGGCTCTGCATTGACAAGGAATATTTTAACCATGGATTTGCTTAGTTGGGTGGCCCAGGTGTGGAGATGTCTGTATAACTTGATTGAATCTACAGCATGAGATAAGGTTTGTCCTTTTTCTTGGAGGTCTGTACAGATTCCATTCTGATAAAGCTTTAGTCTCATGGTCTGCTCAAGTGTTTCCCTGCTGTCAGTATTGGAGGCAAAGATCCCAGTCCATGTCCATGTCACATGCTGGAGCATCTGGACAATCCCTGTATATTGATGGGCTTCATTGGGGACCATCCAGTGGAAAGATGGAAAATTAGTTTTAGCATTAATCACTGAACCTGGCACAAAAAATGCAATCTAAGTGCAATCTAATCCATTTGGTATACACAGACTACTTATGCTCATCTGTATGATTTATTAAGAAAATGTGCAGACATTAAACTGACTGGAATACCATGAAGTATATGCATTTATTAATCATTAATATTAAAAGTTATTTCAAGTAAATAGATATACAATCTGAACCATCATTCTACCAAACAGTTTTCAGTGGACTTTTCCAGGGGGAGAAATGTGTAATTAGGTTATCTTAAAGTTTTAAAATGCAATCAGTGACAGGGACCAACGATCACGACTTAGAAATCAAACATCTCAGTTTCAATGCAAGTTTTAATCATCACTCCCCCATTTAAATCACTAAATCTAAATCTGCTTCATTTAGGTTGTGTGAGGTCAGGGGCCAAAGATTCATAAGATATTGGAAAGAACAACAGCTCAGCCTTGTGCTGGCCACTTTAGCATCATTTTCTGGATTCCCAGGGAGGAGGTCAAAAGATTGCTGTGAGCTCATATGTGGAAATCTTTTCCTCACCACTGCAGCCAGTACACAAAAAGCTGTCTTGGCTGCTTCTCCAAGGCCATGGTAGCAAGTCCAGGGAAGAGGTTTAGCATGCTTTCCATGGGGCCAATCTCCAAAGATAGGAGACTGGCTCCATAAGTATGTGCTGTCACAGCCTCCTTCCTTCTTGCTCCAAAGTATCAACTTAGATGTCCAAAACAGACAGCTTAAGGACTTTGTGTTCTGCACCTCTGTACTCCTCATACTCTGCATAGGATACCTGAAACCTTCCAGATATCCCAGCTGATTTTATCCTGATGCAATTGAAACCAAACTGTTATATTCCTAAGGATATCACTATTCAGGCAGAAAGTAAAATAAATAAAATGAAACATTATGAAGTAGTAGCAATGCAATATCAACTCAAAAGTTACCTTGATGGGACTGAAATGTGGCTAAAATCACAACCCTGGAGTCTCACTAATGTCTCCTAATTAACTGACACTTGCTGTTCATTTCCGGTCTTAAAATGATTATATAGCATTTGGGGAAAAAGATGCAACCTAGCAGCCCAGCACTGGAGGCCCAGATAGAGAAGATCTCCACAGCCACCATGTATTTTCCTTTGGTGCTCAGGTATGCTGGAACAAAGGACAACCAGACACTGCAGAACATCAACATGCTGAAAGTGATGAACTTGGCTTCATTAAAAGTGTTGGGCAACTTCCTGGCAAAGAAAGCCACCATGAAGCTGACAATGGCCAGCAGTCCCAGGTAGCCCAGAACACAATAAAACATTGTCAGTGAGCCCTCATTGCATTCCACAATTATTTCTTCAGCCAGTGAGGTGGTATCCAAGTCTGGGAAAGGAGGAGCAGTGCTTAGCCAGAGAGAACAGATTGCAGCCTGAAGAAGGGAGCAACCAAGCAGAATGGAGTTGGTCAGACTTTTGCCTACCCAGTTCCTCAGCCTGGATCCAGGCTTGGTGGCCATGAAAGCCAGAACCACGGTGATGGTTTTGGCTAGGATGCATGCCACAGCCACTGAGAAGATGAGCCCAAACGCAGTTTGCCGTAAATAGCAAGTCACCTTTTGGGGAAAGCCAATGAAGAGCAAAGAGCAGAGGAAGCAGAGCAAGAGGGAGATGAGCAGAGAGTAGGTGAGGTCCCGATTGTTGGCTTTGATGATAGGCGTGTTGTTATGCTTGATGAAAATAGCTAGCACTGAAGCTGTGATAAGAGAAAAGGACAGAGGCAGACAGGTTAAAGCTATCCCTAAAGATTCTGAGAAAGAGAGGAAGCTGAGAACCTTGGGAAGGCACTGATCTTTGTTTTTGTTGGGATAGTGACATTCTTGGCACTTGAAGCAGTCATCCATGTCTGAAAAGTGAAACAGACAATGTAGTAATCCTTCAATTACTGTATCATTTGAAATTCTTCCCTAAACCATATTTCTAATGTGAGATTCAAGTGACATCAGTAACTTCCCGCAGCTTCAGTTGGTGGGCCACTTCTCTGGACAGAGATAGGCTGTTTCCTGTTATTTGCACTCTAAAAAGGTTAAAGGTAAAGGTTTCCCCTTGACGTTACGTCCAGTCATGCCTGACTCTAGGGGGCGGTGCTCATCTCCGTTTCCTAGCCGAGGGAGCCAGCGTTTGTCCGCAGACAGTCTCCGTGGTCATGTGGCCAGCATGACTAAACACCGAAGTGCACAGAACGCTGTTACCTGCCCACCGAAGTGGTACCTTTTTATCTACTTGCATTTGCATGCTTTCGAACTGCAAGGTTGGCAGGAGCTGGGACGGTGCACGGGAGTTCACCCCGTGTGCAGATTCGAACCGGTGACCTTTCGATCAACCAGCCCAGCAGCACAGCGGTTTAAACCACTGCGCCACCTGCAGTCCCTAATTGCACTCTGGAAATGTGTAAAATAGGCAACTACAAAGAACTCTAGGAGTTTTTCCCTTAAGACAGTTCAGGAGCTGCAACTTGTGCAAAATGTGGCAGCAGGGATATGATCCAGCACAAGAAGGTCCAAATGTTGTAGTTTTTTAGCACAGTTACATCTGACCCTTCACTATTCTATGGACAACATTCCTCCATGCTCTCCTGTCCTCCACCATCCTCCAAAGTCCATCTAAGCTCACACCGACTGCTTCAGTGATTCCATCCAGCCACCTCATCCTTTGCCGTCCCCTTCTTTTGCTGTCAATTGTTTCCAGTATAACAGTCTTCTCCAATGAGTCCTTCCTTCTCATTAGGTGGCCAAAGTATTTGAGTTTCATGTTCAGTATCTGGCCTTCTAAAGAGCAGTCAGGGTTGATCACCTGTAAGATTGAGAGATTTGATCTCCTTGCAGTCCAAGGGACTCGCAGGAATCTTCTGCAGCACCACAATTCAAAGACCTCAATTCTTTGGCTATCAGCCATCCTTATGGTCCAGCTTTCACAGCCATACATTGCAACTGGGAAAACCATAGCCTTGACTATACGCACTTTTGTTGGCAGGGTGATGTCTCTGCTTTTTAGTGGGTTGTCTAGATTTGACATAGTTTTCCTCTCAAGAAGCAAGTGTCTTTTAATGTCTTCGCTGCAGTCACCATCTACGGTGATCTTGGATCCCAAGAAAATAAAATCTGGCACTACCTCAATTTCTTCCCCATATATTTCCCAGGAAGTGATAGGATTGGATCCAATTTATTAGTTTTCTTGATGTTGAGTTTCAAGTCAATTTTTCTGCTCTCCTCTTTCACATGCATCAAGAGGCTCTTTAGTTCCTCTTCACTTTCTGTCATCAGCGAGGTGTCATCTGCATATCAGAGGTTGTTGATATTTCTTCCAGCAATCTTAATTCCATTTTGTGATTCATCTAGCCCCACCTTTCTCATGATGTGCTCTGCATATAAGTTAATTATGCAGGGCTACAATATACAGCCTTGCCATACTCCTTTCCCAATTTTGAACCAATCAGTAGTTCCATGTCCAGTTTTCACTGTTGCTTCTAAACCTACATATAGGTTTCTCAAGAGAAAAATAAAATGGTCTGGTACTCCTATCCCTTTAAGAACTTGCCACAATTAGTTCTGATCCACACAAAGAATTGATTACAGTCAATGAAGCAGAAGTAGATGTTTTTCTGGAACTCCCTAGCTTTCTCCATGATAAACCACATGTTGGCAATTTGATCTCTAGTTCTTCTGCCTCTTCAAAACCCTGCCTGTACTTTTGGTAGGTTTTTTCTTCTTCGATTTATATCCTGCCTTTTTCCTACAAAGGGTTCAAGGCAGCTTACATCATTCTCCTTCTCCATCTTATCCCCACAACAACAACCCTGTGAGGTAGGTTGGGCTGGGAGTCTGTGACTGGCCCAAAGTCACCCAGTTGGCTCCATGGCTGAGCGGGGACTCGAACCCAGATTGCCTGAGCCCCAGTCCCATGCACTTAACCACTATGCCACACTATTTCTCAGTTCACATACTCCTGGAGCCTAGCTTGTACGATTTTGAGCATCACTGTGCTAGCATGTGAAATGAGTGCAATGGTGTGGTAGTTTGAACATTCTTTGGCATTGCCCTTCTTTGGAATTGGAATGTAAACTGAACTTTTCCAGTCTTGAGGCCACTGTTGAGTTTTCCAAATTTGCTGGCATATTGAGTGTAGCACTTTTACTGCATCATCTTTTACTATTTTGAATAGCTCAGCTGGAATACTGTCTCCTTCAGTAGCTTTGCTGTCGCTAAGGCTTCTTAAGGCCCATTTGACTTCACATTCCAGGATGTCTGGCTCGAGGTCAGCGACCATCCCATCACTGTTATCAGGGATGTTAAACTCTTCCTAGTATAGTTCTTCTGTGTATCCTTGCCACCTCTTCTTAATCTCTTCTGCCTCTGTTAGGTTCCTGCCATTTTGGTCCTTTATTATGCTCATCTTTGCATGAAACATTCTCTTCATATCTCCAATTTTCTTGAAGAGATCTCTAGTCCTTCCTATTCTATTGTTTTCTTCAATTTCTTTGCACTGTTCATTTAAGAAGACATTCTTATCACTTTTAACTATTCTCTGAAATTCTACTTTCAATTGGGTCATCTTTCCCTTTCTCCCTTGCCTTTTGCTTCCCTTCTTTCCTCAGCTATTTGCAAAGCTTCCTCAGACAGCCATTTTGCTTTCTTGCATTTCTTTTTCTTTGGGAAGGTTTTAGTAGCTAACTCTTGTACAATGTTGCGAACCTCCATCTTTAGTTCTTCAGGCACTCTGTCTATCAGATCTAATTCCTTAAATCTATTTGTCACCTCTACTGCATATTCATATGGAATATGATTTAGGTCATACCTGAGTGGCCTAGTACTTTTCCCTACCTTCTTCAATTTAAGCCTGAATTTTGCAACCAGAAGCTCATGATCTGAGCCACAGTCAGCTCCTCATTTTGTTTTAGTGACTGTAAAGAGCTTCTCCATCTTTGGCTGCAAAGCACATAGTCAATCTGATTTCTGTGTTGACTGTCTGGTGATGTCCCTGTGTAGAGTCGTCTCTTGGGTTGTTGGAAAAGAGTGTTTGCTATGACCATCGTATTCTCTTGACAAAATTCTCCCAACCTGTGCCCTGCTTCATTTTGTACTCCAAATTCAAACTTGCCTGTTATTCTGGTTATCTTTTGGCTACCTACTTTAGCATTCCAAACCCCCATTATGATAAGGACATAATTTTTAGGTGTTAATTCTGGAAGGTGTTGTTGGCCTTCATAGAACCGGTCAACTTCTGCCTCTTCAGCACCAGTGGTTGGGGCATAGACTTGGACTACTGTGATGTTGAATGGTTTGCCTTGGATTCGAACTGAGATCATTCTGTCAGTTTGGAGACTCATCCCAGTGCTGCTTTTCCTACTCTTTTATTGACTCTGAAAGCTACTCCACCTTCAGAGGGATTCTTGCCCGCAGTAGTATACCTGATGGTCATCTGAATTAAATTCACCCATTTCTGTCCATTTTAGTTCACTGATTCCTAAGATGTCGATGTTCAGTCTTGTCATCTCATGCTTGACCACATCCAGCTTGCCTTGATTCATGGATCTTACATTCCAGGTTCATGTGGAGTATAGATCTATACAACATTGGATTCTCCTTTCACCACTAGATACATCTGCAACTGAGTGTCCTTTCAGCTTTACCCAGTCGCTTCATTCTTTCTGATGCTACTAGTACTAGCCCTCTGCTCTTTCCCACTTGCATGCTGGACACCTTCCTACCTGAGGAGCTCATCTTCTGGTGCCATATCTTTTATCTCTATGCTTCTGTCCGTGGGGTTTTCATGGCAAGGATAATGGAGTGGGTTGCCATTTCCTTTTTCTGTGCATGACCTTTTGTCAAAGCTCTCTGCTATTACTTGATTCTCTTGGGTGTCCCTGCATGGCATAGCTCATAGCTTCATTGTTCTTCATAAGCTCCTTCGCCATGGCAAGACAGTGATCTATGAAGGGGGATGATGCAAATACCTAACAACAATCCTGGCCTGATTGCTTTGGGTTCCTATTTGTTTTTGAGCTTGCCTGAAGCCATTTGTTTTTAATGATGTTTTCTAAAGCCATGCCTAGCTTGTGCCTGCAATACTTGACAGTCACTCTCCCAGCAACAATCTATTCAGACATTGTGAGCAAGATCTGGAGGCAGGCCCAATTGCAAGAGTGTCTTTGCTGGTGAAAGCAAGGACACTGCATTACTTTCTCTTGATATTTCCTAGTCTTTAATCAAACTTCCTGAAATCTGCAGGATGTTTGAAAGCCATATTTCTTACTGGAGCCTGTAAATCACAGAAATTTTTCTGAAACCATACCAAGAGCAATCTGATCATTTTTTTCATGGTGAATATTTCTTTTCCCCTTCATGGGCATCAAATAAGCATCATGACTACAGCTGCCATAATACAATTTTTGTTGCACTGAACAGTAGAATGCTTACCATGCTGGTCTGAGATTTTTCCCTCTGCACATGGACTGCAGTCATAGCAACAAAATGGCTCCCCCTCCTTCTTTTTTCTGCTGTGACCTGGAAGGCACTTTGCATTACACTGGGAAATTGGCAGTGCCTGTCCATAAAGAGGAAAACCTTTATTTGTTTTTTTAAGAGAGCAACAAAACTGCACAAATCTCCTTAGGAGAGATTAATCAACTCTATCTGAATGATCATTTTCTCAACTGTTTCCCAAATTCTGCTTCACTGGATTTTATGACATTGTATCTATTCCTGTTTCCAGAAATGCCAGAGATTCACAGCACTCTTAGGCCATGATCCACAAAGCCAAATTAGAGGTGTAAGGGTCTTACTACTAGTGGTAATTCTCCTTGAATTAATTAGCTTTCAATGATGAGCTCTTCTGCTGCAACAAGTGGGTGTGTTGCTCTGGATATCTTGATTTATGGGGCTTACACATTAAGTGACAGACAGGTCACTTCGAATCAAAACTCATCATTCAGTGTTTCATCACTGAATGCTATTGCACTGGTCCACATACAAAATGATCACTTGGGGAAGGCAAACTTTCTAGTTCATCTGTCACTTGTGAAGACAAAAATACTTTAAAATACTTTAGCATGGTAGCACAAGAATATGTTTTAGCAGGGGGTGAGGGAATATCAAGAGTCCATGCCAGAACTCTTTCATATTTAGACTTGAACATGATGATCAGGTTCAATCAGGTTCAGGCCTACCTGATTGAATGCTCTGTGCCATGAGATGGCATCCTGATTAAGGGTGAACTTTGGTCCTGGTAAACTATGGCCTACTTTCACTCTCAGGAAGGTCTGGTTTGGGAAAGTCACCCAGTTGATAATGTCAAATCCACCAGCCAGTTCACCATTCTTATGAAATGACACCAAGTCCCCCACAGTGTTGTTAAATGAGATGCTCCTCAGGAAAGAGTGAAGCTGGATCGAAAAAGAACAACTGTTATTTGGCAGAATGGGGAAAATACTGAACAGTGTACTTATTACCATTTTAATGTAAAAGGAGTGCAATCCTGTGCATGTTTACTTGCACTGTGTCCACTGGGGCTAGTAAGATTTTCACTATGTTATAGTAGTCAGTATCATGAATCCCCTGTTTAATTTGGGTTTCTTAATCATACAGTGAACACTTCTCAATCAATTCATTCCCAAGGAATGTTTTGACTTTTATTTCCAATGACCAGTCAATAGCCACAGTTTAAAATGCTATTCTAGTGTATTAAATTATGTTCATTTCCCCCAAATTTGTGATTACTTGCCTTATTTTTTAATATGGGAATTTCAATGAACTCTTAGTAAATGTACAAGAATCTAAGGAGGCAAAATGACAATTTTATTTATTTAGTTATTGATATATATTTATCTTCCTGCCAATGCAAGTTGATGATTGAGAGGTGAAAGTGTGTTAAAGTCTCTTTAACTCCTCCCATCCCATCACTCCCTGGAAAGCCACCAAACTTGCCCCTCCACCCCAGCTTGAAATTAGCCACCTTCTGCAAATAGCAAAGGAGCTGAATGATGGAAATTGGGAAAGCAAACCAGGACATTCAGGTACTTCCCACTGCCCCCCTTCTGGTTGGTTTTATTCCCATTGCTCAGATATGCATGCCTGTTTATCTAGATGTAAGATGTACTGACTGATGCTGCATTCTTCAGACAAACCTGGATAGAAAAACTGAAAAAAATCATTCCATTAGTATTTGAGGCACTTGTAACATAATTTGTACAAAGGCAGGCTAAAGGTTTTGTTTGCCTGTTTTTTCCTCTGAAATATATTTTTATTTGTGAATATTTGGTCTTCAGATTTTCACTACTGTAGAATCACAAAATAATACTGCTGGACTGGCCAGAAGGCCAACATGCCCAATGCCCTGCTATTGCAGGATACAAAGTTACTCCATCCCATTCAGGTAACTGTCCCTGCAGCCCACTTTCATATCCGTAGTACAAAAGCACAGAGCTGGATACCAGTAGGCATCTTTCAAATAAATTCAGTTAAGAAATATGTAAACAATTTTGGGGCTGAGTTTTAGTTTCAAG
>JAIXND010000782.1:485915-509016 GCA_023646645.1 Varanus salvator macromaculatus
GGGATCATGAGTAATCAAGAAGACTTTTAATTGAATCAGACACATTATTTTCATAAGCCTGCTCCCAAGTCAAAACATATTTCCAAATGAAGAAATCTGTAGGTGCTTGTCTAGCTTTTTGTATTATGTCTTTGTTGCTGCATATTATGAAGAAAAAAATTCTATGCTTACGTAATGTGATCCATGAGAATGGTTCTTGGAAGCTCATGGAAAGATTCTTTATGAAAAATATAGGCAAACTGACTTGCAATTGCTCCAATGATTATGTCTCCTGGTTTGCAATACTCACATTGGAGCTGGAAGGAATCAGGCATAGTATATGGCAGAGAGAGAGTGTTGTTCTTACTTGGAGGTATTTGCAAGCATAGAAAGAGAAGCAGCAAAGGAAAGAACTTTACCATCTCTAGGCAAAGCTCAGTTCAGAATCTTCTTTCTCTGCCCATCATCTACCATCAGTCTGGGTGTAATACCCATACTTTCTGGGATGAATATTCTTTGGATAAGAATATTTCACATTGCAGTATCATCTCAATGTTTGATGACATTTGCCTATCTTATATGCACTTTCCAACTGTGTTATTGATTGCAGCACTAGAATATTAATTTGGGGTTTGGTGAGATGAGGATGCAGTGTAGCAAGCTGAAGTAATTACAGGAATTAATATCATGTCCCTGGAGCATTGTGTTTGCCAAAGGCTGTCAAAGGAAATGCGTTAGCCGTATCTTGCTATATGTTAAAGCACAAGATTATGCATCCTCACTTGGGAAGAAGTCTGGCTGTTTCCCATCTAGTTCACCTCCCAATATATGTGCTTTGGACTGTGATCAAGGAATGGTGCTACAGAAACACACTTGTGTGTGACAACCTGCAAGACTACAAGTCTTGAGACACTGTACCCACTGGACATTCTGCCAGAAATGTACACATATCTCAAAGCATAAGGGAAAAATAGAACAGATGTTGGGTGAATATGATTCCTACAGTAGTGGAATTAGATCACAATAATATGTCCTTGGTGGGCTTGGTCTTGCTTCTTGTTCAAAAGCTCCAGCTGACATGGGGGAGGGGAATTTCTTATTCTTCCTTTTCCTTTCCTTTTTTTAGTCCATGGGCAAAATGGGTTAACATGTTGAGGGCATTCCCCAGGAAGGCTTAGCACTTGGAATTGCCTGTTTTCATTTTGTATGAATCACTGATTAAAATTACTGCTAATTTTGAGCTGTGGCTAATACTTAGTCAAAACAAGTCAGCCACAATGCATGGTTTAAAGTTGGAGTTTTTTGGTACAAGCAATAGTTTGGACTAAACACTGTTAACAAATACTTTGCATTTCCTAACAATCTCTGCTTAGTCTAAAATAGAAGTGAAAGGTTACAAACTGCACCAGAAGAGGAGGAATACAATGAGACCAGAGGTCTGTCACAACACATCCTCACAGTTCTGAATTTGTCAGATAAGGAAGGAAGTAGCTATAAAATGTAAAGGCTACAGGCTGGAGGTGTCCATACATCCAGACAAGATACCCTGTGGGGTGGCCATAGTGCGCTGGTTTTTTGTCTGGTTGTGCCTGAAGATGATTTGTAGTGTGGCTTCCACCCTCCAGTCAAAAAATAATCCATGCCTTATATATGAGTGGCTAATAATGTTCCTTCCTTTCTACAGTCCAGGCAAAAGATCAGTTGTCTCTGAACAGGTAGCTTCTATTTAACCATTATACTGAAGAGATATTTGTATTTCTCTTTCCCAATCATATCCTCTAAACAGTCTGTTGACATATACCCCAAAGTTGTACAAAAGGAGATGGAACGGGGGCCCACCTGCTGCTGGGTCTTCAGCAGTGGGAAGGGATGAGCCTCTTGGCCATCAGAGGCTGAGCACAGAGACATCCATGCAAAGTAGCCTGAAACCAGTAGGAAGGGATAATGTGGCAATCAATTTGTGATGGGATTGGCAGAAGCCAGCATCACTGCTACATGCTGCCCCTTCAAGCACTGTTCAGGACTTGGGAAGCAATCCATGGCAGAGCCACAAGGATCTCCTGTGTGCGACTTCTCAAGTCCTGAGAGTAATGAGAGAAGGGCTGGTGTGGGTGCCACAACAACACTGGATGAGCTGCATTCTGCTGTGTGTCCCCACAGACATGGCAATAACCAACAAGAGCATGCTATTGTGTGTCACCTCCCCATGCAAGGTAAGGTGACGCAAAGCACCATATGGTAGTATATGTCTCATGCTGCCTCACTGTGCCTTGACTCAGTTTGGAGATGTGATGCCAAGTAGACACCAGTGTGCTCTTGCTGACAAAGGGGGGCACCCCTACTCCTGTCCTCTTGACAACAATTTCTTATGTCTTAGCGGAAGTGTCTCCATTCACTATCTTCATGAACATATGGTGAGCACAAACAGTGGCAGGCTGTCAGCTTCCCAGTTCTTTCTTCTCCTAACTACTTTCATCAGTTCAGCAGTTAGAAGAAGGAGAAACCCCAGGTTTCCTGCAGTTCACACCTCACCCCTGTTAAGGATGTCCCAGGGGGGATGGAGAGGTGGTTCCAGAGCCACAGTGTGCCCAATAATCATGTAAGGCACATCATGAGTTCCTGGGAAAGGCTGCAATTTCTTGGTCACCATGCCTAAAAAAGCTAGTGTAGAGTAGGGAAAATGGCAAAAAAGGCAACAATTAAGAGGCTAGGCCAATTTAATTCAATTTTACAAGATGAACACCAATGTAGGTAACTTTAAAAGATGTACAAACTCATAGAGATATCAGTGGCCACCAGTCCTAGTGAATATATACTATATACCTCTAATCTGAGCATCAGAGTCAATATGCCACTGGGAAACATGGGCAGAAACATCCTATTTCACTCATGTCCTGTTTGTGGACTTCTCATGGATAATTGGTCAGTCACTGAGTGAACAGACTATTAGATAAGATGGACCCTTGGTTTCATCCTGTGTCTCTACTTATGTTCTTATGTTCTTGTGCTCTTGAGCAAGGGACACAATATAGCTTGTGATGCAGAATGACTTTTTGTGTCCCATGAGGCTGCTCACTTTCTCAAACTTTGTTTTTATGCTCTTATTCCACACTGCACCTCAGAACAACATATGGTCTCACAATCCACAACAGAACTTTCCATATCTGTTTCTGCTTCTGTATCTATATATCAGAATGTATATGTACTACAGCATACCATGCTAAGAAATGTGTTAATTATGAAACTGAGGCTGATTTAATTTGTTTTTACTTTTGTACAAATCAACCAATGTAGTTAAATTACAGAACTCAAGCAGTGTAATCCATACAGGTCTACTCACTACTGAGCCTGGACAAGTGTGATATATTGGAAATATTGCCAATATTGGACATATTGCAATGTGAATTTGTATAAGACCATAGCAACATCTACATGTTCATGTAAGATGGTATTGTTTCACAATACTTTATTTATTTATTTTAACTTAAATAAAAGTTAGCATAGTGTACTGGATAAAGCATTGCTCAGGAAAGAGAAATTGAATCTGCATTTTTGTCACCCACTCATTACTTTGCATTTTACACACAGTAGTAAACCACCCAGAGAGACCTTCAGCTATGGGGTAGAATAAAAATGATGGATGGATGGATGAATGAATGGATAAATCTGAGATAAATCCCACTATGTATGAATAAATTAAGTAGTAATTTCTGTTCAGGAATCAACTCAAGTTAAAAGGAACATACTACCAGATAAATTTATATAATATGTCAGGCTAGGAGTCTCACTAATTTCTTCTAATTAGTTGACTCTTGCTGTTTATCTCAGGCCTCAGAAAGATTATATAGCATTTGGGGGAAAACATGCAACCCAGCAGTCCAGCACTAGAGGCCCAGATGGAGAAGATCTCCACTGCTACCATTTCTTATAGCTTATTTTTGGGTAGGTGAAGGCATTTGAAAAGAAATCAAATACCAAAATAATGAAACACTAGCAATACCGTTTTGTACATGTAATCTCAGAAGTTCAACTGACTGAGCTACAGCTTTGCATATGCATAGCTGTACTTCGAGCTAGCAAAGGTTGCTTCAGCTTTCCTAAGCTGGAAAGTCACAGGCCTGCAGCCTGATGAGTGATGATATAAAGAAACAGAGGAGGGTGTTGGACTCAAAGGCCTCTTCCAATTCTGCCTCTATTTTATTCCATTCTATTCTGTCATTAAATGTGGCTAGGATCATACTCTTGAGGTCTCACTAATGTCTCCTAATGAGTTGGCTCTTGCAATTCATCTCAGGTCTCAGAATGATTATATAACATTTGGGGGAAAAGATGCAACTCAGCAGTCCAGCACTAGAGGCCCAGATGGAGAAGATCTCCACAGCCACCATGTATTTTCCTTTGGTGCTCAGGTATGCTGGAACAGAGGACAACCAGACACTGCAGAACATCAACATGCTGAAAGTGATGAACTTGGCTTCATTAAAAGTGTTGGGCAACTTCCTGGCAAAGAAAGCCACCATGAAGCTGACAATGGCCAGCAGTCCCAGGTAGCCCAGAACACAATAAAACATTGTCAGTGAGCCCTCATTGCATTCCACAATTATTTCTTTAGCCAGTGAGGTGGTATCCAAGTCTGGGAAAGGAGGAGCAGTGCTTAGCCAGAGAGAACAGATTGCAGCCTGAAGAAGGGAGCAACCAAGCAGAATGGAGTTGGTCAGTCTTTTGCCTACCCAGTTCCTCAGCCTGGATCCAGGCTTGGTGGCCATGAAAGCCAGAACCACGGTGCTGGTTTTGGCTAGGATGCATGCCACAGCCACTGAGAAGATGAGCCCAAACACAGTTTGCCGTAAACAGCATGTCATCTTTTGGGGAAAGCCAATGAAGAGCAAAGAGCAGAGGAAGCAGAGCAAGAGGGAGATGAGCAGAGAGTAGGTGAGGTCCTGATTGTTGGCTTTGATGATAGGTGTGTTATTATGCTTGATGAAAATAGCTAGCACTGAAGCTGTGATAAGAGAAAAGGACAGAGGCAGACAGGTTAAAGCTATCCCTAAAGATTCTGAGAAAGAGAGGAAGCTGAGAACATTGAGAAGGCACTGATCTTTGTTTTTGTTGTGATAGTGACATTCTTGGCACTTGAAGCAGTCATTCATGTCTGAAACAAACAAACAAAAAAGTTAATATTTCAATTAAACCACCCATTTTTCCTTTTATTTTTTCCCCCCCTTTGGACTTCTGGTATGGCATTGAGACAAGACAGACGTGATTAACGAAGCTTCGTTTTCACACTGGTAAATGTCCGGTGGTGTGCCGCAAACACAATCTAAACCCTGTCGGGGATAAAGATAAAGTGCTTGGGAAATCTCCTAGATGGTGTAGGGCAGCAACCCCACATCTACTGGGAGAAAATCAGGCATTTTTCAGCCGGGCAACACAGGAGGGAACTCAGCCCTTTGCGAGTCTTCAACATACCACTTTTTTAGATTGGGAATTTAGCCAGAAAATCATAGGATTTATTGGGAAACACTTTTATCTCTTGGTTTTTTTTTTCACAATATTACCCATGGGAAAGCTGTTTTTCTTGCTAACTAACACAAAGGAAAAAAAAAAAAAGGAAAGCCTTTTGGATGGAGGGGAGTTCCCCCCCTCCCCCTGCATGGAACTGCAAGTGGCAACTGAGATGAGGGAAAGAGATGGAGCTGTTTGTAAGAAAGAAAAAGATTTCTTTCTTTAATCTCTCCAAGGGTGAAGAATTAAAATAAATAATTACTGTGGAATTGAATGATAGAAGGATCTTTCTTCTATATTGGATTGTTGCCAAGGATATCTGCCAAGAAACTTTCATACTGTGCAGCATTTTTCTCTCTATTGTGATTACTTTTGGGTGAGCATTTCTATCCCTTCTTGTAAGACTATCTGTGGAAAAACTGTATTTGTTGCTAATCAGCACAAGAAGAAAGAAAGAAAAGTCCCTTTGAGGGAGGAAGGAAGCTTTCCCTCCTGCGGTACTCTAATGATACAGCGGGAGGACTTAAGGCTTGTGTAAAAGCTGAAATCGAGTCTTTATGACCTCCTCAAGGGCGAAGAACTAAAGCAACAATTACTGTGGAATTAAGCTATAGAAGGACATAATTTGTTGAAAGTGGCCATTTTTTCTTGGCCATCTACTCCTTTTTCTGGGACCTCTGCCAAAAAAAAATTGGATGACTGCCGAAATAAATTTCACACTGAATAATAAAGCAGAGAAGAATGTGGTGACAAAACATTTTCTTTAAACAGCATTCTGTTGCCACCCAGTGGCCATTGGAACCATTGCAAGCTCTTTTCCTTGTTTTTATCCTTTTCCTTTTTTTTTTCTTTATTTCTTTTTTTTTTCTTCAATCTCTCTTCTCTTTTCTCTTTTTTCCCTTTCTCTCTTACTCTTTTGCTGTGCTATCAAAGTTTCATTGGTGAATAACATTCATTATGAGGAAAACACAGCCCTCCTCTTCAGCACCTTCTTCTGCCACTCAGAGCCCAATCCACCAGCCTAAGACAAAAGATGTTGCAAAAAGCTTAACAGAACTACAAATGACGACTTTGGTGATACAGATGGCCTTAACAGTGTTGCAAGCATCCCAAGAGACAATACAAGTTTCTCAAGAAACGATGGCAACACAGTCGGAAAGTATGAAAAGTGAACAGAAAGAGCGGTGGGATAAATTGGATAACTCTATTAAGGAGATAACAACTCAGCTATCTGATGTTCGACTCAAAACTGAACAGAATACGCAAAAAATACAATAAACATATGGAAAGCTAGAGATGGTAGCTAAAGAAACACAGCTAATCAAACAAACAAGTAAGTCAATATGGGATGCCATGGCTGTACTAGAGATAGAAAAGGCATCCTATTATTTAAGATTCCAAAATATATCAGAGGAGAAGAATGAGAACTTGCAGGAATTGATGACCAATATTCTGGCAGACTTCTTAGGAGTCGAGAATGAGGCCATGAATTTGTGGATCGACCTGATATACAGGGTCAACTCAAGCTACACTAGAACAAATAAACTTCCAAGGGAAGTCCATGTCAATTTGCTTTAAGGTCTATAAGAGACAATGTTCTGAGGGCTACACATTAGAAACCGTTAAAGAGAGATGATCATCAAGAGGTGAAGGTTCTGAAACAAATACCATGGAGGGTTAGAGAAGGGTGAAAGAAATACTTATTTCTTACTATGAAATTGATTAAGAAAGAGATTATTTTCAAGTGGCTAGCACCAGAAGGAAAATTTTTCACTTGGAACTCTGTAAGATATAGATTAGACTCAATTCTCAAAGTGCAAGAGTTCTATGAAAAATTAGAGCTATGCTTGAAGAGGAAGAACCCAGTGTCTCAAAAGAAGAAGAAAAAAGTACTGACGCAATGGAAATAACAGAGTACCACTCCGAGGAAGGAGAAATAGTGAATGTCGATTCACAGCAAGAAGTACAAATTTTGGATCCAAAGGAGAAGAAAAAGGGTAGAACCGTAAAGGCAAAAAATAAGTAGACATACATAAGTGTATATATATATATATATATACATATACATATATATTTATATAATTTTTCTTAAATATGGCTGCAAAAAGAGAAGGGAGAATTGAGCTCCTCTGCTTAAATGTTAATGGATTGAATGGACCTTCTAAGAGAAGAAGGGTTTTTGCTCAACTTCAAAAATGAAATTTAGATATAATTTGTTAACAAGAAACACATATTAAGAAACAAAGTGTTAAACTTTTGGAATGCCTAAAGCTGGGAAAATTGTTTGTATCTTCTACTTCTCAAAAGAAAAGAGGTTTAGCACTGTATGTTAAGGAAAAACTGGACCCTAAATTTATTCTTGCTGATGAGGACGGTAGGATCCTGATGGTTGAAATTACAATTAAACTTAAAAAAGTACTCTTGGTGGCAATATATGCGTCAAATGATCATCAGGAAACTTTTTACCAAAAATTACACATGTTACTTCTACAAGTGGATTTCCAGACTATGTGTGTAATGGGAGATTTAAAACTACCAGAAAAATATCAAAAACTACTGAATCAAGAAGTAACAATCATGGAAGTAATAGAAGCAATTAAGCAACAAAAGAATGACAAAACTCCTGGCCCGAATGGACTGCCAGTCAAGTTTTACAAATTCTTTGAAGCAATTTTTGCTACATTCTTAAAAGATATGTGCAATGAAGCATTGTTAAATGCTAAAATACCAACTACTTGGGCTGAGGCAAATATCACATTAATACCGAAGGAAGATATGGATGTAACACAGATTCAAAACTACAGACCTATATCATTTTTCAATGTGGATTACAAAATTTTTGCCTCTATACTTGGATAAGGACAGTGGCCTGAAACTGGATCAACAAATACAAGAACAGGGACTTAATATTTCCTGGTGGTATAAGGTGCAGATGCAATCAAGATATACTAAAGATTGTAAAGCATGGGGGTTTCACAAAAACCTTAAAGAGTTTGATCAAGTGATGCTTAAAACAGATGAAAAAATTATTAAAAGACTATATGATTTTTTACTTGACAGGAAAATGGAAGGGTAACAGGTTAAGAAAACTATGATAACATGGGCACAAAACTTCGGATTTAATGTTGAACTAGAAAAGTAGCAAAAACTATAGGAAAGAAATATTAAGGTAACATTAGCAACTTTGTATAAAGAAAATTTATATAAAATGTTCTATAGATGCTATGCATCACCAAGAAGATTAGCTAAGATGTTTCCAAATATGTCAAATAGATGTTGGAAATGTAAACATAAAGTGAGTACTTTTTATCATATGTGGTGGACTTGTGATAATGTGAAAAAGTATTGGATTAAAATACATAGATGGATGGAGGAAATATTACAAAAACCCTTTACTTTTAAACCTGAAGTTTTCTTGTTAGGCATCGTACCAGAAGACATTAACAGACAGGAAATGTATCTGATGTTGTACCTAATCACAGCGGCGAGGATTGCATTTGCTCAATATTGGAAAAGTGAGGAGCTACCCACCAATGGATTGATTGTAAGAAAGAACTTGGACTGCACAGAAATGGATAGATTGACTTCATCATTGACAGAGAAAGAGGACACTGACTTCTATCAAACTTGGAACTTTTTCTATAAATGGCTGGAGAAACGGGACTTGGCGTAAACTTAGAGAAGTTTTCAAATTATTATAAATTGATTTGAATTTGACTACAGAATGTTAAAAAATATGTAGTAGGGGTTGACCCAGTAAATCCAATGTATGTGATGTTTGATGTTTTTAGTATTAGTTAAAAAAATTTAATAAAATTAAAATTAAAGATGTCCAGAGTATTGCCAACAAAGGCTCTTGAGACACCTTAAAGACAAGCATATTAGTTCATGGCATCCATGTTTGTGTACTTGAAGTCTCTCCGGTCAGTGCAGGGATGCTGTTATTATTGATAGGCAGGTGTGAGTGCACAATTAAAATATGTCAAATCATATCAGTCAGACAAGCAATGATGCTTCCTGGGCATCTCAACAAGAAACAATTTCTCATCATATTAATAAAAAGTGTGTGTCCAAAAAAAAAAAAAAAATACTTTGCTTCATCTCTAAGATCCATAAACTGCTTTCTTTTAGAAATTTTGCTGTGGTGTATATCCAAATATGCTAAGCAATGTATGATATGTATGTGAAAATGACAAAGGTGTTTTTGGAAGATGGGAACCAAAGGCAATGAAAAAGTTTTTCCCAATAGACACAGTTCAAAGAGGCAGGCAGGTAGCTCTCAAGATCCAGGAAGTCAGCCTTCATCTTGGTGGCACTCACCTCGTGGAATTACCTTTCCCCTGGTTTCTTGGAGGTGCCAATTGGAGGTGTCTGTTAAAGACCCATTGCTCAAGACCTATTCTATGCAAAAGTCTTTACTAAGTGAATGTGCTGTCCAGGCTGTTATTTCCTAAGCCTGTTTTACTTTCATGTTTCATTTTTAAAACTGATTAAATGTTTGTTGGCATGCATTGGTAAAGTTTACTTTACCTTCCAGAAATCATGGGAATGAAGAAATATTTTGGTCATTCATTAAAATGGAAAAAAGTATTGTGTTTTTATAATGTATTAGGAAATTGATGCTTTACTTTTTGGCATCATCCCTATTCCCACCATCACCACTGAACTGGTGCTTAAAAGGAAAGAAAATCAACTTATTAAATAATGCAGCTATTTTGTGAGGAGGAGAACAAGCCTACCCTTCTTGTCTGAAATCTTCCCTTCTGGGCATTGAGCACAGTCATAGCAACAAAATGGTTTCCCTTCTTTCTGCTGAAACCTGGATGACAGTGTTCATTACATTGTGAAGTGGGCTGCACCTGTCCAAAAAGAGGAAGAATTTTATGAATATTTTCATTTATCAATAAATCACACAGGTCACAGAGATACAATGTATGAAGATGCTGGTTCTTTCTGTCTTTAAAGATGAATTTCTCCCTTTGTGTCTAGTAGGAAAGGAGTAACCATAATTGTGAGAGTACACAAGGACTGGAGAAGCAAATAAATGTATTCTGTTCTATGTGACCTTCCATATTTTATTAGACTCCAATTCAACAGTCTGTGAGCATTCTAATCCTAGTTGTGGTTCAACAGAATTGGAATCACACACATTCTGCAGTACCATAGATCCTCCTTTCTCCTGGAATAAAAGATCTTCCTGAAATTTCATTCAAACTGCAATCATTCAGAAAATTCTTCAGCATATCTTATACAGCAGTTCCATCTCATGAGGGTTGCAGTCAGCCCATCAAACTGTTGCTTAGGAGATCTCATGTACTGAAAAATCAGTGCGATGTGTTTAATCCAAGAATTAAAGAATGAGGAGGAAAGAAAAGCACCCAGAAGTTTCCAAAGAGGTCAATTCAACTTTTATTAAACTTATTTGTATTGTGAATTTCTATATCAAAACCAATTCCCCTGTCACCAAATTAAATTCTATATGATGCAGTTGTGTTAAAGAAGAATCATGTAATTCTATGATGATGAATCTACCTGGAATATCTGCAACTATATATTTATGCATACCAACACACTGTGATATTCTGGAATATTGTTCTACATAGATTTCAACACAGGCAGCCCAAATAAGGATCTCACATACCCTGAAAGACACCTATTGTAGCACTGCAGGGATCAACACCCACCAGTAATAACATCATGGCTTGGACCTTTGATTTTCAACTGAATTTATTTGGGACTGAAATGCTAGTGGGCATCTAAGTGGATACTTGGGCTTCCTTTACGACTTACATAAACAGAAAGAGACACTTTTGAAAGGAACAGTTTACTTAGTTCCAGGCCAGTCTCAATTCAGAATGGAAATGGAATCATGCTTGGTAGCTGTAGGGTGTTTCCTTGTCTTGATTTATAACTTTATTACCAAAGCCTCTGTTTCAGAATGGCATTTTGCGATGAAAATTAAGTCCTTTACATCTATTTCCTCCCTACACATGGCTGCATTGCTGTGATATAAAGGGATTGCACAACTATCTTGTAGCATTTTAATCCATGCTAGAAATGCATTACCTTGTTGTCCTCCTCAGAAAAATAAAATTAAAGGAAATAAAGAAAATGGAAAAGAGGAGGAGGAGGAGAGGAAAACATTGAGAAAGCAAAAAGGAAGGAAGGAAGGAAGGAAGGAAGGAAGGAAGGAAGGAAGGAAGTAAGTTGGAAAGTTCAAGAAGAAAGGGAAAGCCCCTAGGCAACAACTCTGAGTGAGAAATTAGAAGAGCACAATAAATGTGGAGGAGGCTTGTGAGGAAGCAGATTTGGAGCTCAGTCTAAATGTAGTGTATTATGTGGTAAGACAGCTTCTGAGTGTGATTTGGAAACTACCACCTCTACAAAATACAGCAGCAAGATAGTGGGCAGGGGAGCAGAAGATCTGAGAACTTGAGAACATCATACATTCAGCAATGTCACCCCGGCTTCCTTCCTCAGAATAATGGGAAATCTCACATGACAAACTCAAGTTAGATCTCCACATTTTCTCCTACACAGGGAAAGAGCATGGCATGTGTGGGGTGATGGACTTGTTTGTACATTTTTTTTGCTTTTATGTGAAATGGGCCAGCGAAGGCCCAAATGGCTATGGAACACAGTTCTGAGGAGGATGGACATTAATTGGATTATTTCCCACATTTGAGTTCAGCATGTTTGAGAAACTGCATGTTGTTCTGACCTGGTTAAAACTTCTGTGCCACACAATTAGATTATCCTCGAGGGTCAGTTCTTTCCCAGGAGCAGCCCAGGGTTCCAGTCTTCCAACTTTTTCTCTCACAAATGAGTTATTGGGAAATGTGACCAAGTTTGTGACATCAAAATCTGTCACCAATTCTCCATTTTCATCAAAACTCACAGGGTCTCCAGCACTGTTGTTGAACATGACATTTTGTAGGAAATCATATAACTGGTTTAAAGAGAGTAAATAAATCAAATATACAACACAGTGTTGAAATATCCACAAAACATTTCACATGAGCCTGATTAATCAACATACAGACTATTAAGACTGGCCTTGCCACAGGACATATTGAGTGACAACGGTGGTATGTGGGTTTCCATACCCCCTGAAGGTCTTCTGTTGCCTTCACTAAGCCACAGTCAGCCACTTCCTGCCACATACTTCTGTGCACCACCCATCTTTGACTTCGCAGACCACACCCTTGCACATAAAGAGGCCTTGTCAAGGAGATGGCCCTGAAGACCTCTTGCGTGGCAGCTTAATCCACACAAACCATGATCTAGAGATACTTAAACCACTACAAACCACCCCACTTCATTCCCTACTCAGAGGGAAACTCCATCCCCTGCAAGAAACATCTCAGGGTCAGTGTACCTGGACAGACATTTCCAATGTAACACTGTAAAATGAAAAGGTAGAAGGGGAGAAGAAACAAGGGGTTAGTCCTTTTGCTTCAGATATATGGAGACATGAAATCATTCTGAATATTCATTATTCCAATCACCACTGTAATGAATTCATTTTGCTAAGCTGTCTTCCTCCTCCTTTTGATTTTAGATGGATGGCATTGGGTATTAATGAAAAACTACCCCCATCACAACCCCACCATATTTCTCTGCCATGCTGTGCATTCAAATTCCGGAGTGTGTCCATCAGCTACTCAGCATGGCCTTGACAGAATCCTACCATTCCCTCTCCTACAATTGTTGTTGTCATTTGATGCTCCATGAGGGCCTCACACCACATACAGTCCTGCTGTAATTAGGGGGAAAAAGGCCAGGGAAAACCCTGAGTGCAATCAAGTGCTCTAGGTGCAAATTCTACAATGGCTGACTCTCTCCTAGCAAGCTTAGGTGTTTGGCATTGTATCTGTATGTAAAACACAAACTATCTGCCATAGCAAATGCACTTAGCTGAACATTTGGCCAAATGATTTTGGGAGTAAACCTAAGGTTTGTTTAACATATTGGGGGCATGGGAGTGAATTCTTAGCATCGAAACATCATCATCTGCTGTTGGAGGTTGGCTATTATTGATGAGATGGCTGCTGGATTCTCATCTTTCTCTTCTTTTGAGAGGAAAATATTTTCCATTTTTAGAGGAAGCCAGATTGCTTCTGTTGGCATAGAAGTGTCGCATTCATGTTTGGATCAGAGTGCCTAGGAAAGCCTGCTTTGAATTGTGTTGTAACATTATTCTGATCCCCATTCTTGGGTGGAGTTCCGAGGAGAAGGCCAGCATGCTTTGCGCAAAGTGATCTGTGTCTTTGCCTTGTACTCACCTGCCATGCTTCCATTTTGTGAAGGGCTGGACTCCCTCCTCCAACCCATCCCTTTCAGGATTCACACAGGGCATTCAAGGCATGTGCCACAGCATACACAGCATTGTAGACATTGCAACTGTGCCCAATCATGCTAATTTCAAAGAAAGTGCTTGGAAGGCTCTCCAGCTTTTCCTGTCCTGAGCACAATGCCTTTCCTTCCCCATTAACATTCGGGATTTGACAGCTGAACACCTGTTCCCAGAAATCATTAATAAAATTGTCTCCTTTTCTCCAGTTAGGCCTTATGGTGTGAACAAATGTTTCAAATCCAGGTGGCTGTTTTGAGTGAACTGCAAAAGATATAGCACCATGGAAATGCTGGATGTCCCACATCTTTTGAATAGGGAGAGACTCAAAATGCCATTGTGATGTTGCAATCCACACTTTGCCCAAAGGTGGCAATGGGAGAAATGGTGCCAAGAACATCATCATTCTCAAATTCTGCCAGGATGGAGGTTCTCCATGTACAAAAAAGGCATTGACTTTTCCTTCCATGAGAATGGGATAGTGTTCCACCAGTTGTACAAGCTGGCCTGTATACTCATCCAAATGAGTCCACTCTGGTAATCGAATTATGAAGGCATGACAGATATTATTCTGGGAAAGCAGTGGTACCATGATCTGCAAGAACTTGTCCCCATAGTCATCATCCACAGCCAGCAGGCCAATCTATGTCCATCCAAAATGCTGAAGTAAGTGCACAACCCCCAAATACTGATAGGATTCCTTTGGCACCATCTGGTACAAAAATGGGAATTGTGTTTTGTCACCGTGTGCTGGGGAAAATGACCCATAAGTGAACTGAAATCAAAAGCATGGATTAGAGGATAATGTCAACTTCTGTCACATGGAATTTCCATGATGTCAGGGAAAGAGCCTACCTGTGGTATCTTGTACATGGCAGTGATGAAGGCCATAATTTCAGAGGCTTCAGTAGCAAGTCCTCCAATGACAGCAGCTATTTCTTTCTGAGCACCACACATGAAATTTGGGACAAATCTGTGGTATGTGCAAAGGAGGCCCATGGAGGCCTTATATGTCATCCTCGCAATGAAGTAGCCATTGAGAATGTGGAAACCCAGAGTGAGGTTTTGTAAGATTTGAGGATTTTCATTGATCTCTTCTACTGCAAAGGTCAAGGCCAGGATGTACTGGTGCATCTTAGGCACAGAACTGCAGTGAGAATTGCAAACTTACTGAAAGCAGGATCTTTTATGTTTTGTCATCATATAAGTCTGAGGTTCAGGTTAAAGTTCTCTGGACAGTATTATTTGTTTCTTGCAGTATGGCAGTGAGATTGCCCTTGCCTACATTCTGCACCCCATTCTGTTCTTTCAACAGATTACCAGGGATGTTTCAATTTTAGAGATTGAATTAACATTATTTATCTTCAACTCATCATCTTTTTTGTGTTTTGGTGGTGACAAAGTTACCAGCCCATTACAATTGGTGGAATATAGAAAGTGGATCAGTAGGTATCATGCAACCCATAGAAAGTGTCATGCACAGAATAGGAAACAAATCTGTGGTATGTGCAAAGGAGGCCCATTGAGACCCTATATGTTATATTCACAATGTAGTAGCCCTTGAGAATGTGGAAACTCAGAGAGAGGTTTGGTAAGATTTGGGGATTGCATTGATCTTGTCTACAACAAAGGAGAAGGCCAGAATGTGCTGGTACAACTTTTGAATGGAACTGCAATGAAAATAATTCAACCCTAAAGCATGGGTGGGAAATATGGGGTGGCAAACATACCAATATATCTGTCTTTAGAAATAGAATGATTTGTCTCAGTCATTAGTCATTTCCATTTTTTTTAAAATCTATGATAATTCACATCTTCCATATATGCACCTTCCCCAAAAACATGTCATGAATTTGGAGATTTCTACACAATAGTTATTTCCCCCTAATATACCCATTTAGTATGCATGTAGAGAGAAGTCATGTTACAGAAAATAAAGAGAAGTGAGCAGGCTGAAGGATAATGGTATTATCATATGGTACATTCATATGGTTTATCTAACTGGTGTTCCAATAATGGTCTTCCATTAGGGATTTTCCAAACTTCACCTTTTTAACATTTGTAGTGTTAATGTTTTTCTGAGTCCATATACTTTTTCGCATTCATGAAATAGGAACTGTTTGCACTGCCCTGCCTCTGTCCCCAGCTCTTCCCACTGTCTCTGAGAAATATATACACATACTTCCTCTTCAGACTCAGTATGGCAGCTAGAATGTTTTTCCCTATGGAGTAATTCTATACTCCCTCCTATTCACTGTCTCATTTATTCTTACCATTTTTTGTCATGCTGTATTTAATTTTCTGCATGCCTTTTCTTGATGATGGTGGAAACAATTACTCT
Organism: Varanus salvator macromaculatus; assembly: GCA_023646645.1. Classification (NCBI taxonomy): domain Eukaryota; kingdom Metazoa; phylum Chordata; class Lepidosauria; order Squamata; family Varanidae; genus Varanus; species Varanus salvator. The sequence continues at coordinate 502,094 of JAIXND010000782.1, forward strand.
GCCAAACACTACGAGGTTACTTTGACTAAAGAGAAGCCAATTCTCTATCAAGTGTTAACCAGGGAAATTTCAGTGTTGGAGACTACGTTGACAGCATATGTTGTCAATTTCTGTCTCTTTGGGGGGTGGGGTCTTGTGGGTGGGCAAGGGGAACATTATAGGAAAAAGAAAGACTTCAAACAACTTGATAACTTAATCAAGTGAAACATTACACATGATTGCAACAGAAGATGCAAAGTAACACCTAGTTGGGGAGAACTTTGTCATCTGCATGGCAATTAGGTATGGTATGCTGATGCTTGGGTGATTTGTGCCTTCTTCATGTCAATGCATCTATATGCTTCACCAGTGCAACAAGAGAATTTCTCATACTTCTGAATAATGGACTCAAGTTGCAGGAAGCAAGATTCCAGATGCACATTAGGAAAAAAAATCCTGATTGCTAGGGCAGTATAATAGTAAAAACAATGATTTAGGGAGGTCATGGACTTTCTCTCATTTGAAGCATTCAAGATAGTGTTGGACAGCTGTCAAAAATGCTTTGACTCAGAATCCTTACAGAACCTTCCCATTCCACTGTTCTGTTACTCCATTCATTCAGGAAAGACAAAGTTTACTTAAAAATCCAAAGCAATCTAAATGTTCCCCAATGATATGTTGAAGGAGATCAAACAATCCCTGACAGTGATTCTATGTTCACAGTATACAATGAACACATTCCCCCTTATGGGTGCTCCAGTTTGTACAGGACATTTTCAAAGTGTATGATCTTCAGCCACAGCATTTGGAGGAGAAATACTATTTTGGGCTGCATGAACAAAAGCATCACTTTCAAAACAGGTGAAGTACTAGTTCCACTATACTGGACACTAGTCAAACTTCAGCTGCAGTGCATTGTCCACTTCTGGACAACTAAATTTTAAAATATGCAGAAAAGGTAGAACAGGTAGAGATGAGGGTAACAAGGAAGTGGAGGCAAAGCCCTATGAGGAAACACTAAGTGAATTGGGCATGTTCAAACTTAGGAAGAGAAGAGTGAGAGGAGTTTTGATAGTGATATACAAGTACCCAAAAGCTGTCACAAAGAGGAAGGACAAGATCTCTTCTTGTTCCTTCTAGAGTGCAGGACATGGGACAATAGACAATAAGTTAAAAGAAACCAGATTTAAACTAGACAACAGGAAGAATATCCTGAATGTGAGAAGAGTATGACAATGGAACTACTGTTCTATGATTCTGTTAGTTTATCTGGCAGGACAAGGGAAATAATTCAAAAATACAATATGTTCTAGAATGCTACGTCTGCATTCTCCAACATAAACCATGTTGCATAAACAATCCCTTGTTCAAACATCTTTAAATTGTTGCAGTGACCTGAAGATGTTAGAAGATGAAAAAGAGAAAGAAAAAAAGACAGGCAGGCAGACGGACAGACAGAAAGAAAACTTACACAGCTTCATTGATCAACATCTGTGAGGGCTGCTGTACAAAAGAGGGGCTGTTGTGAATGAAGAAAACTTGAGAGGCAATTGCACCTATGACAAAGATCCCTGGCTGGTAAAATTGGTGGGGTGTGGGAAGTGGATCTGTAGGCAAAGCACAATTAATAGAATCTGTCTTGCATTCTGTATGAAACTGCAAAACAAATATCAAAACTATGAGAACCACCATCTTCATGCCAACATTTTCATTCAGGATTAAGATTCCCATGTTATCCAAAAGAATTCATTGTATTTCTTTCCTGAATGGGTTGTGATGCTGTAGATGCAGGAAAACTAACACATTTCCTTTGTTGCAACTTCATTGCCACTTTCTCTTTCTTGATCCTTTGTGAATATGACATTCCTTACACATTTGATCAAAAGCTTACAAGAGTCATTAGTGCCTTTGAAAGAACAGGAGCTGCCTATCAGTAGATCAAATATGCTTTTATGCTACAGTAATGTAACCCTAATCATATAAATAATGAACTACTTGGGAATGTAAACATGGTTATATGGGAAGACTATATGCGAGAACTAAAACCACTAATGTGGATGGTGACAGGGGAGCTAATCACATCCCCTAGGATCAGTGCTTCCAATGATATGACACAAAGGAAAGTGCTTGAAATAGAAAATATAATGGCTATCATTTTTGTTCTGAGTCTGGAGATGGAAGATCCTTCTTGACTTCACCACTGGGATTCATGAAATGGCCTGGAGGCATCACAAACTCCCACCTGAGCCTCCCTCTGCTCTTTTCCTCCTTTGGATGAGTAACTTTGATCAAGACTTAGAAATCCATGCAAAACCCATCTGCCTTCTTACCATGTTAGACCACTGCTGTCTGAAGGAAGTGGTTGCCATGTCCTGCAAACTTCCTTGCCATAGCTCCTCCTGAGCCTCCCTCTGTTCCTTCTGTTCATCTCACATTACTCAGGAATTTGGGCAAGCCAACCTGCCTTGGGATTCCACTGAACTGAGTTCCACATTGCCTGGGAGTTTGGTGAAACAGTGGATATTTTTGCCAGTGTTCTGCTGCCTGATTCACTGGTGTACCATCTGACACTCACCCCAAAATCTCAAAATGTACCCACACCTTCATGCATGTTAAGCGCTTTAATGTAGCCCTGTTCTGGGTCTCCATAAAGGGTGTGAGATCCATTAGAAATGACTGTGCAGTTGTGGGGAAAGGCATTGATCTTTCTATCAAAGATAGTTAAAACTTCTGCAGCAGCTTTCCTTTAATGAGGCAGACTTCTTAGCAGTGTGAGAATGGTACCAGCACACACACACAGGGCAGAGGCACACAGCACAAGTGCACTGGGGAGTGGGTTTTTGTTTGTTTTTTATTTTTGTTTCGTTTACTGAAGCTGTAAACATTGTGGTAGTTCATCTTCCTAAGTTTGCTTTTTTTTAGAAATCATGTACAGAAGCAGCCATCTGATCTTGGATTCTTGGCACAATGAAACTGAAAAACACAGGTTTTTTTCTCCAGAACTCTGGGCTATACCCAAAATATGTGAACGACTATATACCTGAAGCCAACATTCCTTTCTTGGATTCAGTGCTCAAATGGTTGGAGATTGCTCAGCAACAGGCAGTCTTGGAGGAAATGAACCATCTTGATCCATTTCAGATTGGATTTAGGCCTAGGTATTGGGCAGAGGCTGCCATGCTCACGCAATGGGATGACTTTTGTGGGGAGAAAGTCAGGGGGTCTGCATCATGTTTAATTCTCCTGGATCTCTCAGCAGCTTTTGACGGCATCAACCAGAGTATCCTTCTAGATAGGCTGGCTGTATTAAGAATTGGAGGCATTGCTCTGTAGTGGTTCCACTCCTACCTGTTGAGCCAACTCCAGATGTTGTTGCTGGAATCATTTCTTTGGGATCACAAGATTTTCTGGCTTCCAGTCAGAGCATTACAAAGAGTACCTTGACTGAATGGCAGCAATGCCATGATGTGCTGCAGGGTTCCATCCTATTCCTCATGTTGTTCAATAAATGTATGAAACCACTGGGAGAGGTCATCAGGAGGTCTGAGCTGAAGTGTCTTCATTAAACTGATGACACTCAGCTCTACCTATTGTTTACATCTGATCCGGTTGAGGTGGTTTCGACACTGAACCTTTCCAGGAGACAAGATGGAAGTGCTATTTATAGGTCCAGGAGGAGGAGATCTGCTCTGTCTTAGATGGTGTTTCACAACCCTACAGGGCAGAGTGTGGAGTTTGGGGTAATTCTGGACCATCAATTGTCCCTTGCATACCAGGTAGTGTCTGTGCTTCCAGGAGTACTTTACATGAACTGTGGTTGATATATCAGCCACACCACTATCTTGATAAGCAGCATCTAGCAATAGTGATCCACACACTGGTAACCTCACATTTAGATGACTGCAATGTGTATGTGGGGCTGCCCTTGCAAATGATCCAGACTCCTCTGAAGTTCCAAAAATAAGCTAGGTTGGAAAGGGGATAGGCTTCTCTAATTTTATCCCCTCCCCTCTCCCATCCCTTCACCCCTCCCCCTTCTCCCCTCCCCTCCCCCATCCCTTCACCCCTCCCCCTTCTCTGCAGTGAACCTGAGAATTCATATGAAAGGTAAATAAGAATAGTCCTTCCACATTTCTTATGAAAGGAGCAGACAGGGTGAGAATGTTATGCAAAAACATCAAGAGAGAATGTTTGCAATGATATCTGAAACATAGACATTGGGACCAAGTGCTGAAATTGTAATCTGCTCTTTGAACCAGTTCAGTTTACTCAGAAGAAAAATGCAAAAATATCTCATGCTGTCTTGATCCTGCTTGTGATGCTTTAGTAGGACTCCCCCTTACTGTCTAATTCACCCTAACAACTGCTTAGAGAAAGAAAGAGACACAAGTCAACTCACAAAAGGATTCCTCTGGCAACAGGATACAGTCCAGATGTTCATTAGCTAATACAGGACCACAAGAGTGTGGGGCATCTTTGCTGGCTCCAGGTATGCCTCCCTTCCCATCTGGATTTGTCATGAAATGCTCAGGAAATATGTGGGTGCCTAGAAGGTTAGCTGTGATTGTGAATACTTAGCAACACTGAAAGACATTATCATTGATCATAGATAATGTACATTATGGCCTTGTAGCACTTGATCCAAAATAAGAGAGTTTTAGCTCTGATTTTAAAACATCATATTATCATCATCATCTCCATCAACAGTCACTGAATACAAATTCATCCTGCTGGCAATAGTTGGCCACATTTCAAAGTAAGGTCCCTTGATAATGTTTTTGCACTAGTATTTTAAACTTGGACTAGTATGAGAGTATTTTTTAATTACTTTAAACCCACAAAGGAATACAATTTTGTAGCATCTTGTCAAAGATGACTCCCCCGCCCCCGAACTATGAAGTTTATTCAGAAGTGGGTTCCTACCGCACTCCACCTTAGATCTTATCTCCATGTAGAATATATAAACCAACTGAGAACTCCCAACAAACCCTAGCTTTTAATTAGCATTGGCATTCACAGCAATTAGATACTGGCCAAAACTGTTAAGCTATTTGCATAACTTTTGCAGCTATGCCTATGCTCCTCAGGGTTAAGAGTGGGCATAGCACAGCAAAGAAGCAGTATTAGATGCCCTTCATAATTGAGGCTTTATGAAGTCGTGTGTGTGTGTGTTAGTGGATTGGAGTATACTGAAGGATGTGGTGCTGATGATATTGATTGTAATGGTTAAAAGAAAAAGGAGGCATAGCTGCATGCTACTTGTACTTATCATGTATCAAGATTTTTATTTTTTTAATGTGTGTTGTTGTTCTTATGGGTTCTGTTTTTTGGTTCACTCTCTGCAAGCTGCCCAGAGACTTCTTCAGTAATTGGAATGACATACAAAATAAATAAATAAATTGGGGCTTAGCTAAGTTAATCCACCTATGTTCATCATCTTCTGTCCCATTTTGCTTTTTTCACTCATTCAGCTCTCCCTCTCAAACTTACTGCTTTTGTCCACCAGAAGAGGGAATAGTTCGCCACATGACCCTCCCACATTTTCCATCAGTTTGTGACCTAGTGACACTTGCTCCATAATAACAGACCTTTCCTCTCCTTTGTTTGTTCATTAGTTTTATATGTTCATTGGTGGTTCCTATATAACATGTTAACAATGCTGATATCAAGAGAGAAATCCATACTGTATGCCTAGAGTGGAAAATGGAAGGTTTTATTGTTGTATATGCTGAAAAAAGCACACTGTGCAGAAAAAGTAAGTTTAAGAAAATGTTTACCTCTGAAGCTGCTACAACATGTGATAAGGCATACTCAACATGTTTCCATTGTTCTTCAAATTTATTCAATTTAAAAAAGAAAGATGCCGTGTATCATAGTGCAGACAATACTAAAACAGTGATCAGAGAAAAGAGATTGATGTGCATAAATGATATTTATATTTTACAACCCATTATATTTTACATGTATATGATGGGTTTGATTAAAAAATTGATTGAAATGCATTTTCTGAACATCAGAATATTCTTAAGGATAACTATCTACACTGATATCAGCTTTCAAAACTGCAGTCCATTCGACTGTATTTCCAATGTATCCACATACTCTTTTGGGAACAAGGGAAAGATTTTTTTTATGCAACCATCATTTTAATAATTAGGATTTTTAGATATTTTAAGATCTTTTTTCCACAGTTGCATTTTCTACTCTTTTCTCCTACATTCTTGTTTTATGAAGTGTTGTTTATATAGATTTAATAGCTACAATTTTATCATTGTATTATTGTAATCTTTTAAATCATTGTAAGCTGTCCTGAGCCATTCATACGAAGGATGGGATATAAATGTTTGATAATTAAATTAAATTAAATTAAAATATCAATGGGTAAATGTTTGAAGCTGATGGCAAAGGGCTGTTTCTCATGACTTCAAAGCTGAGCATAATTAAGAAATGAAAGATGTTATGTATTTTAGGCCAGTGTCAGCTATCCAACTTATCCTAGCAGCCTTTGTCGCATCTTGATTTCAGATTAGAAAAATGCATAGCTCCTGAAGCACAAGAAAAGTCCCATAAGATGCTGGCAAGCATTTGTGTCCACGAGCAAATGTTCATGTGTTCAGAGCTCTGCAGGCCCCATACTGGTACATCTCAGGCAACCTCCTCTACATAGTTCTACTCTTGAAACAAGTCCTAATTACCAAGATAGTTCAACAACTTTTCCATTACAAAATCATTCTGCTGAACTCCACAAACCATTGTGCCTTAGAGACCTAATTATGGGCCCTGACATTTCCTCCAATCACTGTGATATAACCTTGTGCTACTAAAATCCCACATGGATTATTCCAAAAAAGCAGCAGCGTCCATTATATGGTTTGAAATCTTACATAAACTTCTGATTGTTAATACCATTAGGAGGGAACCATGAAAGGCTGAACTCTGTTAGC
>JAIXND010000782.1:524384-540981 GCA_023646645.1 Varanus salvator macromaculatus
AATCCTGAGCAGGTACTATGAGGGAAAAAGGTAGGCCTGGATGACATTTTAATCAATTTGGTTTTTGAGGAAAGTGAAACGTTGTTTAAACTGGACAGAATAATTTGAAATAATTAAACATGATGGAAAGTCAGAGTGACATATATTTCCGTCCCGATAGAATGCTTTGAATGCTTTGTGTTGTTTTCTAGGCACAAATCCATGTTCATTCAGTTATGTTTGTTTCACTGAACAGGCTTTTCTGCCTCTTTTTTGACAATGTTTCTTTCGTCAAGAGTTATAAGGAGGTCATAGTCCTGTTCATCCTGGGAATACAACCTCTGGCTCACGTAGATAGGTGATAACTCTGTTTAGTTTGTTTCTTCTAAGTTTTAGCTATTTCATTATAGTCCACATAGGAAGATTGGAGTGACTTAAAAAAGCAGAACAAACAACACAAACTGAATGCCAAATGAGCCAAAACTGAATATGAGGAAGGTAGAAGGTGAGGACAAGTTGCGATCAGGCCGCACAATCCTATGTCTGCTAGACCATCCTAAATCTATATGTTTTCCATATAATTTATCTATATGTCTCTCCATGCTTAATTGTATAAGTCCTACTGGAAATACTAATGAATTAATATTCACTAGGCAGGAAACAAGGTGATCTACTTTCTGGGAAAGTAATCAGGCCTTTCAACTCATCTTGTTTCTCCATCTGTTTTTCCTCATTTCATCCTGTCAACAGTTTAGGAAAAAAATTTCAACCCTGTAGTTTTCAACACTTAATTGTTATACTTCCAATGCCCTGTGGGGTATTAACAAGTTTTTCAAGAACTAATTATAATAGCCTTGTGTGGTGCAGGGCCAGTGACAGTTTTGCATTCTACAACTAACAGTTTTGGGGCATGTCTGCAACAACAGAATGCCCCATCATTTTGAGCAGAGGACTCATATTGCAACTTTGTCAGTACCTTGTACAATTGCCACCTAATCCCTTCTGTGTTTCCACATCTGGATTTTTCTTGGAAAGAGGGGAATCTATCCTCTGTACAGGAAGGGTGAACAAACTTGCATGAAAATTTTGAGATGCTATATGAATGATACACTTTAAATAAGAAGAGAAGGAGGCTCATGTGGGTATTCTCTCATTCAATTAAGCAATGTACCAACGGGGCCAGTTCTCAGTCATAGCTGGTCAGAACCAGGTTGATGCCAACAAATTCACTGAAGCTGAAGAAAACCATGGACTATGTGGCTGGAATGAAAATTTTGTCCTCAAAATGGTGCTGCTCTTGCTCTGGTTTTCTGTCTCATGTCATCAATGAGGAACACTCGATTCCTCTTAGAAAGAAGATTCAGTCTACTAAATGCAGATTATGTGACTCCTTTCTTATTTTACATGAATTTTCTCAGCCAGGAGACCTTGTCATTGGAAAGATAGCTTCAATTTTCTTTCTCCTGCGTACCACCACCAAATTCAACCAACAACACTCTCCACAGCTTATCAAGGATGTCATGTAAGGAATTACCTTTTTCTCACCTTTATACTCAAACAAATAAGCAACTGAATGCTTAAAAAACTTATTGCTAGGGGTGTGTGAATCAGCAAAAGTCAAGCTTCTTGAGAACATTTGAATTCCATGTCAAACAGTGTACTTAAGTTTATATTATGTAGATTTCACTCCTCGTTTTTCACACTCTATGCATTATTGTGCATACTTCAGTTGCACCTTTGTCCACTTTTGGCTAAAGCATATGCATGCATTTTTAAATGAATATATGACTTCTTCCACATTTCCCAAGCATAATAAAAAAAAAAATTGCATTGACTTACCATTTAGTAAACCCAGCTATTTCATATATCTGTAATTTTATATGTTAGTCCATTTCTCTATGTTCTTTAGTACATCTTTTTCACCCCTTCATTGCCTTTGATATTTTCTCTTCTGTAAAATGGAAATGATTTCATTCTGTTTCATCATTTGTTTTCACCTTTAATCATGCAAAGATGTCACTTTATCCTATTTTGTTTCCTACACCCGGTCATTCTTTGATATGCCTGATTATTCTCCTGGGTATATAGCACTTTGTAGAGGTTGGTCTTATTCTTGATATTGCTGCAAGCCATCATCTGCCTTTTCAAGCCCTTTTTATATATCTGATGTTCATTAAAAAAAAAGTGAGCTATAATTGATTCATTTGTGACTAAGAATTCAGAACCAGATTGCATTCCTTGGACAGATTTGCAACAACGGGGAGATCCTCTGAATTGGTATGAAACTGGACACTCTTGCAGATTCAGGATTCAAGGAGACACAGAGATACATGCAATGCATCTCCAAAACATATAAAAATCTCCCCAATTTTCCATATTAGGGAAACACCTGATGTTTTTACCACCTTATTGTCTTTTATATATTCTTTCCACCTATCCCTCTTGGCAACACATACATTATTTCATGTTGAATAGCTGCTTGCTTTCATCTTCAGAATATACAGAATTGAAGAATATACAGTTCTGTCTTCCAATGCTTATTTCATCATTTGCACTATTCTGTGATGTATCTACCAATTCTTGTGGCATCAAACTTGTCTGTGCTCCATTCATATCTTAATTTTGTATACACTTTCCCTTTCCCATTCATCTCCCCATTCCATACATCAACCAGGGCCTCAACAGAAGCACCAGCTTTGTCAACTGGAAAATCCCCCAGAGCCCTCAGGAATCCATCCGGATCCATCCGACTCCGGGGGCAGACCATCACAATCCGGTCCACACCCTTACAGAGGGAGAGGCCACCTTCGAGTTCAAAGCTCACGAGGGAGTGATCTGACCATGACAGGGGCATCAAACGTAAATTCTTCACCCTCAGATCACCCTCTTCCTGACCCGTCAAGAAAACCAGGTCCAAAGTGTGTCCAAGTTCATGTGTCGGGCCGCTGACATGTTGAGACAGCCCTGTGGCTGTCATGGCAGCCATGAAGTCCTGAGCTGACCCAGAAAGTTCAGTCTCGGCGTGGAGATTGAAGTCCCCCAGAACCATCATCCTGGGGGTCTTCAACACCAGGTCTGAGACGACCTCTGTCAGCTCAGGCAGGGAGTGTGTTGGGCAGAAGGGTGCTCGGTACACCAACAGAATCCCCAATCTGTCTCAGTCACCCAACACCAAGTGGAGACACTCCAGCCCCAGTCTCGAGGAGACAGGAAGCCCCGTGAGGGGAAAAGAAGCTCGATAAACTACAGCAACCCCCCCTCCCCTCCAGGCGTGGACAGTGTTGGACTGCGTACCCAGGCAGGCACAGTTCTGAGAGGGCAACATCTCCCCTCTCCCCCACCCAGGTCTCGGTGATACAAGTCAGGTCGGCCCTGTCATCCACAATCAAATCGTGGATGAGATCAGCTTTATTGTGGACTGACCAAGCAGCAGCACCGTCAAGCCCGTGGGGCAGTTGACAAGACTACCTGGCACCCACCAGCTGGGGGAGTAACCAGAAGGAGGGACAGGTGTTAACCCTCTGTCCTGCCTTCTCCTAGGTGGGACTGTTAAACCCCCATTGCGACCATAACGACCATTGCCCATCACCACCCCAATTGTGGCTCCCATGTTCTCCCCAGGCAACATTCCTATCCAGACTAGAGATGGGCCCCTAAAACACTTAAAACTTTAAAACACTTAAAAACATCCACCCACCTTAACCAAACTCAGTCCGTCCGAGCATGGCCAAGGTCCCTGGGCCAGCCCAGCCCCCAAGCGGACCCTGGCGCGGCCGGCCCTTTGTGACTCCCAGCCGGCGCCCACTTCCAGCCTCCTCCTCCTCCGGCCTCAGCCTCGCCCCGCCCCACCCTCCTCAGCGCATCTACCACTGAATACATGAGGCGGGGGTGTGGAGCAGGGGCCTCGGTGCCGGCGGGTGCCAGTGCGTGGACACCACAGCGGCAGTCCTCCAGGCCCCGGCGCAGGTGGACGGCGCACCGGTGTCCCAGTCTCTGGCGCGAGGCTGGCAGCGGCTCCCAGTGTAGGCTGGCCCGGCACGGCCCAGCACGGCAATGGTATGGCCGGCGGGTGATGGTATGGCGCGGGGGGTGAGTGCGGCGATGAAAGAGATTGGAGTTACTTCATGTTTCCATACAGTAGCAAAACAGCAGCAAAGCTGAACTAGAAAAGTTCATATTCTCCACTTGCTTCCAAAACATTCCCAGGGACATTTGACCAGGTTGAAAGTTACGGTTTGTCCATTAGTCTGGTATCTATGAAGTTTGAATGCTTTCAGATGGCTCAGTGCAGGTCCATCATGCCCTGAAGCACTAAGAAAGCTTTTGCAAAGAAGAAATAGAACTTGGATGGTATCTCAGGTTTTGCTCACCTTTCCAAGAGGCATTCTTTTCCCCCCACCACCTCATTTTTCAGCTCAAGCCCTGCACTTTAGAAGGAACATTTCTGGTCAAAACATGCACATACACTTCCTAGACAGAGCTAAATCTGAGCATCATAACTGACTTACTACAAAGCTAGAACGGTTCTGATACTTAACTTTTGTTCTTTTTGTCCATCACTCTCTCTTTCTCTCCCCCAACATAGCTCCATCCTTTTCTACAGAGAATCTCATTCAACAACAGTGCTGGAGAGACAATCCATTTTGATGAAAACCAAGAATTAATGGCAGGATATGATATAATAAACCAGGTAACTTTCCCAAATCAGTCTCTTGTCTGAGTCAGTTGGAAAGCTGGATCCTCAAGCTCCTCCAGGTGAAGATTTAAAAATTCAGGGTGGAAGTATAGTCCGGCATACAAAGATTAGCCAGGTGAGATAAAAACAATTGCAAATAATTCCTCCCATAAAACTTGACATTGCCTTTTTCACCTGTATATGCCTTTTATTGATTGAACTTTTATACTTCAGTCTTGTTTCTCTTTGAAACAATTAACAATAAGATACTGATATATCAGAGTTTTCTTTTGAAATTGAATTCTTCAGCTTTCTGAAAAAGAAAGCTCAGACAGAAGTAGCTATCATATAATTTTCAATGCGATTCTAGCATTCCATATTGTCTTGTGAACTTTCATATGCACACACGCAAGCAAGCACACACTGAAACACACAGACTGACACAATGCATGAGGTCCTTGCCTAAATATTTTATTTTCTCTTTCTTTTAAATCTTAATGGTGATTTTAATATTGCGTTTTAGTTTCTTATATTTAATTGTATACTGACACTTTGCTTGGTTTTGTATAGCTGTCCTGAGAGGCCTGTAAAGGATGGGATAAAAATGCTTTAAATAAATAATACAATGAATAAATAATATTCTAATTTTGATAGTGAGTGACTTAGAATATTTCTTCCCATCTGTCTCCCAAAAGCACCTAGCTGTAGAACAGAGTTTCATTAGGGACAGAACCTAGGAAAAATATCACCTGAAAAGTTAGTAGCTTCATTCTTGATGGAATCAAAAGTATTGTACTGTCTCAATCTGAAATGTTTCTATACAGGTCACATTCATTTCTAAATGCAATGACCAGTGCCATCCTGGTTACAGCAAGAAAAAGAAGGAAGGAGAGCCCTTTTGCTGTTATGATTGTACTCCATGTTTAGAGGGAAAGATTTCAAGCCAGAAAGGTGCAGGACATCATTCCTGCAGTGTATCAAGCTCATCAAGTATTGTGCCATATGCAAAAAAGGTTGAGTAGATTATCTTTTTTTTTTAAGGAAATAATATTCAGTATTGTATCATTTGGATGTTCCAAGAACTCCATGTGCATTATATTGGTCACCTTTACACCAAGACACTAACCATGATTGTTTCCAAATTAAACATAACCACATCATACATGCAAAAAAGGAAAATCATCCATCTGCCTCATGATAATCCACTGTGGGCTATATTTAGTTGATGGGTGATCAGAACATAGTTCCTGCTGCCTGCAAAGATTTGCTCTGCTCATTTCCTTTCCTAGGAAGCCACAATGAGCATCTCTGGCATATTGCAGAGCCTGCTTACCTAGGCTGGAATTCTATCACATCCAGACTGAACTGGTTAGTAACTTGCTCAGTAAAAGTGGAAATCCTCCATTTTCCCTTTTCAGGCATATCTGACTGGATAGCTTCAATACTGCCCATCTGGAAGGACCAAACAGAAACTCAAATTTAACACAAGTTTTCTTTTTCTTCTTCACAACTCATTCTTTCAGCCCATTCTAACCATGTTACAAGCATCAAAACCTTGGCAGGGGTTTTTGTTTTTCTAACCCTAACCCTACCCTGGAATTTGACCAGAACACAAAAAATGGGCTGAACTGCAGAAATCATGCAGAGATTTTTAAAATCCCAACTTTCTTGAATTTTTGTGCACAACTCATTGTTTCTGTCATTCTAAGCGTGTTCCAAGCAGCAAAATCTTGCCAGGGTCCTTTTTTAAATAATCCTAACCCTAATCATAGCCCTAACCCTAACCTGGAATTTGACCATAACACAAAAATTGGGCTGAACTGCAGAAATCATGCAGGGCTTTTTAAAATGCCAGCTTTCTGGAATTTTTCTCCACAACTCATTCATTCTGTGAATTCTAACCATGTTCCAAGCCTCAAAACCATGCCAGGGCCCTTCATTTTTCCAACCCTAACCCTAAGCTTGAATTTCACCTTAAACCTAAAATAGGGCTAAAATACACAAAGTATGGAAGGATATTTAAGAGGCAGCTTTGTGGATTTTTTCTGCCCAACTCATTCTTTCTGCCCATTCTGAGCACATTCCAAACCTCAAAATTATTTGAAAGGCCTTCACTTTTCTAACCCTAATCCTAAATTTGGACTAAAGTACACAAAGGACACATGGATTTTTAAAATGTCAACTTTCTGGATTTTTTCTGTCCAACTCATTCTTTCTGCCCATTCTAAGCATATTACAAGCCTCAAAACTGTGTCAGGGCCTTTCATTTTTCCAACCCTAATCCTAAACTGGAATTTCACTCTAAACCTAAAATAGGCTGAACTACATGAAGTATGCAAGGATTTTTAAGAGGCAGCTTTGTTGAATTTTTCTGCCCATTCTAAGCACATTCCAAGTTTCAAAACCATTCCAGAGCCTTTCATTTGTCTAACCCCAACCCTAAACTGGAATTTCACTCTAACCCTAAATGTAGACTAAACTACACAAAGCACAGAGGGATTTTTAAAATGCCAGCTTTCTGCAATTTTTCTGTCCAACCCATTCTTTCTGCCCATGCTAAGTACATGATTTGGTGCCAATGAAGGATTTTTAATTGTAGAGGGTCATGTTCAGTGGGGAAAAAATTGGCAATGTTTTACACCCCTTGTTGGCTGTATGAAAGCCTTTGAAGAGAGCCAGTGTGGTGTAGTGGTTAAGAGCATGGGTCTGGGACTCAGATGACCTGGGTTCTAGTCCCCGCTCGGCCATGGAGCCAACTGGGTGACTTTGGGCCAGTCACAGACTCTCAGCCCAACCTACCTCACAGGATTGTTGTTGTGGGGATAAGATGGAGGAGGAGAATGATGTAAGCTGCCTTGAGTCCTTTTCCAAATTGAAAAATAAAGAAATAAATAAGAACCATTTTTTGAAAGCCTGAGCAACCTTCTATGGGAATGAGCAAGTAGGTGAGAAACTGAAAACTTGGACCTGATTTACAGCACATCTAGAATTGCAGAACAAACCATGGTGGTGTTTGCTGGTTGTTAGTCTGTTGTGTAGTCAATAGCCAGTCAGGGTATTATTTCATGGTAAGCCTGGTTTTTTGAAAGCATGGTAAGAAACTACAGTGTGTTCTATAGTTTTTGTGTACTATCATGCTCCATCATGTTTTCTAAAGCAAGATTGTATTTTCCATGGTCCTAATATGTCACTAGGATGGAGTCATCTAAAAAGAGTTCCAACTACAGGAACCTCTCCAGCCAGCCATGATTTATGTGCAAAACCATGAGGAAGAAGCAGGTGACATAAGCAGGGAGCAACAAATATTGGGACTGAATTTCAGCACGGTGGCTGATGGGATACATGTTAACAGTGGGAGGACTTAGGGAGAATAGACAGTAACATAGAAGACACTTTATCATTTGCCGTTTAGATCATGATAGAACACATTAAATAAATTATGGTATTCATGCAGGGTTGCATGTTGTATGAACCAGCCAGTAAGTCTTTTAAAAAGCATTGTTTACTTTTTCATTTATTTTTAGATATGGATGCCTGCACTGAATGTTTGAAAGAACTGTATTCAAACACGGAGCAGAATCAATGCATTCCCAAAGTTATAAGCTACTTATCATATGAAGAAACTTTGGGAATCACTTTAGCTTCTTCTGCTATTGCTTTTACTCTTATCACAGCTGTAGTGACAAGAACTTTCATGAAGAATCATGAAACTCCCATAGTGAAAGCCAATAACCGAAGTCTCACTTATCTTCTCCTTATCTCTCTCTTTCTTTGTTTCCTCTGCTCTCTGCTTTTTATTGGACAGCCTGCAAGTGTGATCTGCCTTCTTTGGCAAACTGCTTTTGGTATTGTCTTCTCTGTGGCCCTTTCCAGTGTGCTGGCAAAAACCATCATTGTGGTTCTGGCTTTTATGGCTACCAAACCAGGATCTAAAATAAGGAAATGGGTGGGGAGATGGCTGGCAAAGTCCATCATCCTTCCATGCGCCATTATACAAGCAGGAATTTGTACACTTTGGCTGAGTACTTCTCCTCCATTCCCAGACACAGACATGCACTCACTTGCTGGGAAGATCATACTGGAATGCAACAAGGGTTCAGCTGTCATGTTTTGTTGCGTCTTGGCCTATATGGGCTTCCTGGCCATTGCCAGCTTTACCATGGTATACCGTGCAAGGAATTTACCTGACAGTTTCAATGAAGCCAAATTTATCACATTCAGCATGTTGGTATTTTGCAGTGTTTGACTTTCCTTTATCCCAATATATCTCAGCACTAAAGGAAAATCCATGGTGGTTGTGGAAATCTTCTCCATTTTAACCTCTAGTACTGGCTTACTGGTTTGCATCTTTTTTCCTAAATGCTACATCATTGTGCTCAGACCTGCCTTGAACAACAGAGAGAAAATAATATTGAGAAACAGGTAACAAAATTATAAAGACTTTCAAGGAATTTCATAGCAAGTGGGGAAACATTCCTTCCATGAACTGCCCTTAGCATCCAAACATATTGAAACATAGCCCCCTTCCAATATCCCACTTCATATTGCTCATGACCTTCCCCATAAGTCTTGTTAGAGGGTTTCCAGAATTGCAGATTACTGGAGTGAGCAACATTGGAAATTATGCTTCTTTAAATGTACTTCAATGAACATCCTAAAATTCAAGTCTCTACTATGTTGTATATGGATTATTCCCTCTCCCCCATGAACCCAATGATACCATGCTGATCTTATGTGGAAACTTAGTGAAGAAAATTCAGATCAATCACCACCTGCAGCTTCATAGTACACAAAGGCACAAATTAGACAGCTGGAGGGGAACAGGACATTAAATTATTTCTTTACCTGTTCAGACATACATGGTGACTGAGTAATAATAGTGCATAAAAAGGTAATTTTCTCCCCTATAATTATCAGTGTATTTCTCACTAAATGGTTGGCTTCTAAATACCAGAAAGAAAAAGACAAGTAGTAAAACTGTTTAAAAAAAGAAACCTCTCCATTATTCATGGTCCTGGATGAAGAAGATAGAGGCAGGGGCAGCTTTGCCATGTAGTTCTATGGATTTTAGGGTATTATTGCAATAGCAGGTTGTTCCATGGTTTTTACCTGACAGAACATTCATTGTTTTGTGCAATCCCAAACACTGTTCATTTCTGCATGGTCCCTGAAAAGATTGAAGCACACATATGCTTCAAGGTATGGGCAAGGATTCGAAAGCTGCAGGACAATAATAAGGTGAAAAACACAGAAGACAGTGAAGAGTCATCCCTGCAAATCAAACACCAGATCAGTGTATCAGCAGAAGCAGCCACCACTCAAAGGGAACCATTTCAGCTGGTGTGCTTGGAAAAAACTAGGGAACATGGATCTGGGAGTGCATCTGTACCTCTCGCTCAAGATGCTGATTTTCTGGGCAGTGATCCTTGGGCTTCTGCCTCATACTGTATGTGAGACACATTCTGTTCACCACATCATGAAGTTGCATTCCTCTAGGTGCACTGCAGGTGGTCTCTTCCCTACCTTGCATGGATATTATTGGCTTGGAAACTTTACCATTGGTGGGATTGTTTCTAACATTTATATTTCCCAAGACTCTCCTTCATTCGCAGAACACCCAACTCAGATGCTGGTTACTGAAGCTGTGTAAGAAGTGCTGCTATTTCCTTGCAACATTTGGGGGAAGAATATAATGACTGGGATGAAAGACTGAAGGGACAGAATTTTGAGTAGCAATTTAGCTTCTTTTTAAGCTGAAATCCCATTCCAGGCTATGTGTGATTTTCCTGCACAATTTATGTGCTTGACATTTTGCTTGAAGACTTTTGTTAACATCTGGTAAATGTTATCATGAGTTTGTGTGAGGCTGAAATCTTTCACCCACTTATCTGGGAGTAATCCCCATTGACCCAATGAGATTTATATTTGAGTAGATGTGTATATGATTACACAGTGGCTAAAACATAGGGCATGCTGTGATCTTTCTGTTACAATAGTCTTCTTGACTGTGAAGCCTTAAGAAAATATGATAATCATTACATCCAAGTATCTTTTATTTTAGCTTGGGGTGAATCTTTAAACTCTGTCTTTTTCAAGGCATATTACTTAACCATGATTCCTAACAAGAAATACCTTCCAGCAAAGCTTCTCCTACTTATGCAGATGTGTGGGACTGCAGCAAAAGTCAGAACTGATGTACAGAAGAGTGTTGGCAAATGTCTGGCAAATTCTTTGGGTATGACAAATACCAATGGAATGCTGGAGTCTAACAAATGAGCACTCCCTCGTATGTGCTTCACTGCATGTGATCAGTTTGTAAAACAGATAAATCTCATTGCAGTTCAGTCTTGAAGAACTACCAGCACATCCTGGCCTTGGTATTTGCTGTGAAGGTGATCAATGAAAACCCCAAGATCTTACCCAACATCACTGTAGGGTTCCATATCCTCAATAGCTACTTCAATGCATGGTTGACATTTAAAACCACTCTGGAACTGCTTTCCAGTGATCAGCACTTTGTCCCCAACTATAAGTGTGGACTGCAGAATACTGTGTTTTCAGTCATTGGAGGAAAAGGAGCAGACACCTCCCTTCACATAACCACTAACTTACAAATCTACAAAATTCCACAGGTAGTTATAAACAACACCTCTGAATCTCTAATGTGCAACCATTCTCCTGGTATGTTCATATCAAGAAGGTAGCAGGGATTAGTTCCCACAAAATGGCCTGCTATCATAAACTATCAGGCAGGTCCAAGCAATCTTGTGTCCTAAAATGGGTGATATTGTAAGATGTGTTAAATCAGAGTCTTCATCTTCTATCAAGTCTTTATGTATTCCTTTAACCATTTATGTAATTATTTCCAACAGCATAGACATGTTTATCACCCTCCCCATGCCATTTTGGAGAATAAATGTGAAAATAAATATTAGAAATCCAGTCAAAGAGTCCTCCATTTACTAATGTAGTATTTTTAGGGATACTGGGAAACTGTATAGTAAGAGCATGACTACAAAGAACAACAGACATAATGCAAAAATGTATTATTAAAACAAATAAGAGGCACTAATACAGTGCAAGTCTAGACATGTCTAACCAGAACTAAGTCCTTCTAACTTAGCTAAATATAAAACTTTAGTGGGATTACCAGCTCATACAACCCAGCTTATAAAACCAGGTAAATCTCTGTTTTCAGTTGGCACCACAAGGATCACAATATTGGAGAAAGACACATTTCTAAAGTAAGGGCATCACACACTGACTAGCAAGAAAACTCCATATTTAAAGATCTAGTACTTTGGATATCCTGAAGGGCTATCAACACATAGCATTATACCGTGGGGCGGGGTGTGTGCAAAAGTAGGTATACAGTTATAAGAGTTATACAGAGTTCCTCACCCCAATGGACTTCTTATTTTAGGGTGTTATCAAAAATAAAGTATTTTCAAGAAAACCACACACTGTTGATGACATGAGTCAATTCATAAGAGAAGCATGCCAAGAAATTGATAACAATAAAAACCTCTGTGCCAAAGTGTGCTTCAGTGTAGAAACTAGACTACAGAAATGTGTAAATGCGGAAGGCCAGCAATTTGAGCACCTAAGAGATTGTACTTAATAGCAATTTGCATGTCATCCTTATTGTGACTTAAGCTATTGTTTTTTTCATAATAAAAACTGTATACCTACTTTTGCACCCCTCTGTATATTTGTGATGACCATAATGCAAAGTTAACTTTAAGGAACAGATGGGGCATTGTTCTAGAATCAGCTTGGGCGTTCTTATGAACCTGTTATAACTAAACACTTGCATTTATATCCCTCTTGCTAGTTGTAATTATCTGTAATTTTTCTTTTTAGTTCACTGTTGGCTCATTTGAATCAAACATCTTTGACAGAACCCAGTTCCCTTTCTTATACCACATGGTCCCAAAAGAAAACCATCAGTACTTGGGGATTGTCCGGTTACTTCTTCATTTTAATTGGACATGGATTGGGGTCTTTGTTGTAGACTATGACAATGGGGATCTATTTTTGCACACATTCATCCCACTACTTTCCCAATGTGGTGTCTGCACTGCCTTCACAGAGAGAATCCCCAAAAGGGGTGAGGTGCGTGCATTGCAGCATGAAGTTCTGAACAAACTTCATAAATATCCAGTTCTTCTAGAAAGCAATGCAAATGTCTTTGTTGACTATGAAGAACGTCCAGCCATGATGTTTTTGATGGTAGTGCTGTGGACTCTGTGGCTACTGCATGACATTGTACTGACACTTAGAGGCAAGGTGTGGATTGTGATGGCACACTGGGATTTTGCATATACGTGGTATCATAAGAGTTGGGATGTACAAAACTTCCATGGTGCTCTTTCCTTCACCCTTAACTCGAATTAGCCAGTAGGCTTTCAAACATTCCTTGAAGGCATCAATCCTCCTTCAGCAAAAGATGTTGGTTTTATCCAGGATTTCTGGGAGCAAGCATTCAACTGTTCATTGACAAAATAAAGGGAGGTTGAAAATACCCAAAGGAGATGCACTGGTAGTGAGAAGCTGTCAAATCTTACTGATACTTTCTTTGAAATGGGAATGACTGGCCACAGGGAAAGCATTCCTGGTGCCTAGTGAAATGGAAGAAAATTCAGTTTTGGTGAGAAGCAAAGCCAGCATGTTTCTTTCTGATACTGCTCATGCTCATATCATTAAAATAAACTGTTTTCTTCAGAAATCAGTCCTGGATTTACCTAGGACTGAGATATGGATTATGACTGCACAATGGGATTTTACATCAAACACTGGTCAAATTGGTCAAAATATACATTCCTTTGATGGCATGCTCTCCTTTGCTGTTCACTCAAAGGAGCCATCGGGATTCAGAACAATTCTTATTTTACCCTTTTAACAATCTGCAAGTCCACTAGTTCTTGGAGTTCTTTTTTCTGCTTTTGTGTAAGATTTTTAACTAAAAGTTTCGTCTTTTCTTTATTTTCATCCCCGTGACCTCACCATATTCCTCGATCTTTTGTAAAAGTTTAGGTATATTTACAAATGGTTCCTCTATTATAAAGACCAAATCATCTGCAAATGCTTGCAGTTTATATTTTTCATCCCTAATTTTAGTGCCTTTAATGTCTTCGTCATTTCAAATGTTTCTATTCAAGACCTCTAAAGTCAAAATAAACAGTAGGGGTGACAATGGGCATCCCTGCCTTGTACCCTTTTGTATCTCTATAGGCTTTGTACCTGCTTCATGGATCACTGCCTTGTCGTGGTGAAGGGGCTTGCGTAGCTCAATGAAGCTATGAGCTATGCCGTGCAGGGTCACCCAAGACAGACAGGTCATAGCAGAGAGCTCTGACAAAACGTGATCCACTGGAGAAGGAAATGGCAACCCACTCCAGTATCTTTGCCATGAAAACCCCATGGACATGAAAACCAAAAGGCAAAACGATATGACACCAGAAGATGAGCCCCTCAGGTCAGAAGGTGTCCAATATGCTACTGGGGAAGAGCGGAGGGCTAGTACTAGTAGCGCCAGAAAGAATGAAGCGACGGGGTCAAACCCGAAAGGACACTCAGTTGCTGATGTATCTGGAGGTGAAAGGAAAGTCCGATGCTGCAAAGATCTTTACTCCACAGGAACCTGGAATGTAAGATCCATGAATCAAGGCAAGCTGGATGTGGTCAAACAAGAGATGACAAGACTGAACATCGACATCTTAGGAATCAGTGAAATAAAATGGACAGGCATGGGTGAATTTAGTTCAGATGACCATCAGGTATACTACTGCGGGCAAGAATCCCTCAGAAGAAATGGAGTAGCCTTCATAGTCAATAAAAGAGTAGGGAAAGCAGTACTGGGATACAATCTCCAAAATGACAGAATGCTCTCAGTTCAAATCCAAGGCAAACCATTCAACATCACAATAGTCCAAGTCTATGCCCCAACCACTGGTGCTGAAGAGGCTGAAGTTGACCAGTTCTATGAAGGCCTACAACACCTGCTAGAATTAACTCCAAAAAATGATGTCCTTATCATCATGGGGGATTGGAATGCTAAAGTAGGAAACCAAAAGATAACCGGAAAAACAGGCAAGTTTGGCCTTGGAATACAAAATGAAGCAGGGCATAGGCTGGTAGAATTTTGTCAAGAGAATATGATGGTCATAACAAACACTCTTTTCCAACAACCCAAGAGACGTCTCTACACATGGACATCACCAGACGGTCAACACAGAAATCAGATTGACTATGTGCTCTACAGCCAAAGATGGAGAAGTTCTATACAGTCAGTAAAAACTAGACCAGGAGCTGACTGTGGCTCAGATCATGAGCTTCTGGTGGCAAAATTTAGGCTTAAGTTGAAGAAAGTAGGGAAAAGCACTAGGTCACTCGGGTATGACCTAAATCATATCCCTGATGAATATACAGTAGAGGTGACAAATAGATTTAAGGAATTAGATCTGATAGACAGAGTGCCTGAAGAACTATGGACGGAGGTTCGCAACATTGTACAAGAGGCAGCAACTAAAACCATCCCAAAGAAAAAGAAAGGCAAGAAAGCAAAATGGCTGTCTGAGGAAGCTTTACAAATAGCTGAGGAAAGAAGGGAAGCAAAAGGCAAGGGAGAAAGAGAAAGATACAAACAATTGAATGCAGAATTCCAGAGAACAGCTAGAAGAGAAAGGAATGCCTTCCTAAATGACCAGAGCAAAGACCTCACAGAGGCAGAAGAGATTAAGAAGAGGTGGCAAGATTACACAGAAGAACGATACAAGAAAGAGCTTAACATCCCTGATAACCACGATGGGGTGGTCACTGACCTCGAGTCAGACATCCTGGAATATGAAGTCAAATGGGCCTTAGGAAGTCTGAGCAACAACAAAGCTAGTGGATGTGACAGCATTCCAGCTGAGCTATTCAAAATCCTGAAAGATGATGCAGTTAAAGTGCTACACTCAATATGCCAGCAAATTTGGAAAACTCAACAGTGGCCACAGGATTGCAAAAGGTCAGTTTACATTCCGATCCCCAAGAAGGGCAATGCCAAAGAATGTTCAAACTACCGCACCATTGCACTCATTTCACATGCTAGCAAATTGATGCTCAAAATCCTACAAGCTAGGCTCCAGCAGTATGTGGACCGAGAACTACTGGAAGTACAGGCAGGATTTCGAAGAGGGAGAGGAACTAGAGGAACTAGAGGAACTAGAGATCAAATTGCCAACATACGCTGGATCATGGAGAAAGCCAGGGAGTTCCAGAAAAAGATCTACTTCTGCTTCATTGACTACGCTAAAGCCTTTGATTGTGTGGATCACAACGAATTGTGGCAAGTTCTTAAAGAGATGGGAGTACCAGACCATCTTATTTGTCTCTTGAGAAACCTATATGCAGGTCAAGAAGCAACAGTGAGAACCGGACACGGAACCACTGATTGGTTCAAAATTGAGAAAGGAGTTCGGCAAGACTGTATACTGTCACCCTGCCTATTTAACTTATATGCAGAGCACATCATGAGAAAGGCAGGGCTAGATGATTCACCAGTTGGAATCAAGATTGCTGGGAGAAATATCAACAACCTCAGATATGCAGATAATACCACTCTCATGGCAGAAAGTGAAGAGGAACTAAAGAGCCTCTTGATGCGGGTGAAGGGGGAGAGCGCAAAAGATGGCTTGAAACTCAACATTAAGAAAACTAAGATCATGGCATCTGGTCCTCTCACTTCCTGGCAAATAGATGGGGAAGAAATGGAGGTAGTGACAGATTTTATTTTCCTGGGCTCCAAGATCACCGCAGACGGGGACTGCAGCCAAGAATTTAAAAGACGCTTGCTTCTGGGGAGGAAACCTATGGCAAATCTAGATAGCATACTAAAAACCAGAGACATCACCCTGCCAACAAAAGTGCGTATAGTCAAGGCTATGGTTTTCCCAGTTG
>JAIXND010000782.1:542406-611744 GCA_023646645.1 Varanus salvator macromaculatus
TTTTTTTTTCAGAGAGGAGGAAAATGTCCCACTTTCCACTTTTTCACACCATGCATAAAGTCTGATAGGGGAGCTGCTCCAATCCCTTGATTGTTTTAGTTGCCCTTCTTTGCACTTTTTCCAACAATGTCATTTTTCAGGTGTGGTGGCCAGCACTGTACACAATACTTTAAGTATGGTCATATTAAAGATTTGTGTAAGAGGAATATGATCTTGGAAATTTGATTTTCAATTCCTTTCCTAATTATGGCATTTCCTCCTAACATTTGACATTTTCATCAAGCTGTCCCCCACATTCTCAAGACCCTTTCTGTCAGCACTAGTTCAGATTCCATCAGCTTAAACTTGAAGATGAGATTCTTTCCCCCCAGCATGCTAACTTTACACTTGCTTACACTGAAAGCATTTGCCGTTCTGATGCCCTTTTTCCCAGCTCAGAGAGGTCCCACTGGAATTCCTCACAATCCCTTTTAATTTTAGTATCATCAGCAAACTTGGCTACTTTATTGCTCACTTCTAATTCCAGATCATTTATGAACAGGTTGAAAAGCACTGATCCTAATGCAGAATCTTGTGAGAATACCATGCATTCTCAATGTTGGCTTTCAATTCTGTAATCAGTTACTGATCCATAGGACAACATGTGTGTGCACACACAGCCCTTATTCCATCACTGCCAGGTTTTCTCAAGAGTCTGTTGATGGATTTTATCAAAAGGCTTTTGGAAGAAACAATGTCTATTTGACTGCTCAGTCCATGTGTAGTAGTGACACTCTCAAAGAATTCTACTGGATTAGCAAGACAGGCTTACCCCTGCAGAAGCCATGTTGCTTCTTTTAAAGCAGGGCTAGTTCTTCTATATGTTAACTGAATCTATCCTGAATAACAGTTTCAACCAATTTACGCAGAACCAACAGAAAGCAAAGCAGCATATAATTTTCCAGATCCCTTTTTAAAAATTGTCCTAGAGTGCTGGTACATGGCTAGAGAGTGATCTTAGGGCCATGATGAACATATTGTATAAGAAAGTCATCAATTGGTTCTGAGGAGGAAGAGGCAGAGCTGAGTAGATGAGTTGGCAATTTATAGGTTATTTACTGAAGATGCTCAGGGCAAAGAGAGAGAACCAGCCTGCTTTGGAAGAGGAAGGAGACATTTCAGAGTGGTGGGGAGGAGATGGAAGGGGTGTCCTTGGCACCAACAGGATATGACAGGCTAAACAAGTGGACCAATTCAGAAGTGTCCAGCATTCCTGCTGTCTAGCCCTCATGCAGCAGGGGCCACCTTCAGGGCTGAATTCTTTCTGAAAGGAATGGAAGGAGGGGAATTTTAAGTTTGGATCCAGCTCTTTACATTGTCAATTGCTTCTCTCACATCTCAAAGAGAACGCCGCTTCAATGTATACTGTTTCTTAACCTGTTAAACTTTAATAAAAGGATTGTGCTTCTAAAATGTCATCTGTGCCTGCAGGGGCAGCGGCGTGGGGGCAGGCTGGTGGTGTGGGGCTGCATTGGCCCAGCGCGGGATGGCAGTGCGGGGGGGGGGGTGGCGGCGGTGGTTTTAGAAGGATTGTGCTTCTAAAGTGTCATCTGTGCCTGCATCTGCGGTGGTGCGGGGCAGTGGTGTGCATTGGCGGCGTGGGGTGGTGGCACGGGGCAACGCGGTGCATGGCGGCAGTGGCGCGGAGTGGCCGCGTGCGGTGGCACGGGGCGGCGGCGCGGGGTGGCGGTGCGTGGTGGCATGGGTCAGCGGTGCACGCCGGAACAGGGTGGCTGCGTGCAGCGGTGCGGGGCAGTGGTGCACGGCGGCGGTGGCATGGGGCGATGCAGTGCATGGTGGCAGTGGCGCAGTGCAGCGGTGCACGGTGGCGTGGAGCAATGGCGCTGGGCGGCGGTGTGCGGCGGTGGAGGCGCGGAGCTTCCCGGTGGGGGTGATCAGTTCCCAGAGTGCGGGGTGGAGCAGGGCACGCTGAGCACATACCGGCCTGGTGGTGCAGGTGGGCCGGCAGCGTCCCGGGTGTCAGGCACACACACATTTGCTCTATAAGATGCACAGACATTTCCCCTTACTTTTGAGGGGGGAAAAGTGCGTCTTATAGAGCGAAAAATACGGTATGTCTTTAAGAAAAGTGGCAAAAACTCCTTCAAACGATTTGTAAAATTCTGCTGGTAGACAATCTGGACCAGGAGTTTTATCATTCTTCTGTTGTGTAATTGCCTCTGTTATTTCCATAGTTGTTACTTCCTGGTTCAGCATTTTTTGAAATTTTTCTGGCAGCTTTGGCAAATCTTCCTTTTGTATAAATTCTTTCACCTTCCCAATTGGAAACTCCTCCTTCCGGTATAATCTTGCAAAGAAGTCTTCAGCTATTTTCTTAATTTGTGTATTTTGTAGCTGCAGTCGTCCTTCTCCATCTCTCAATTTTGGAATCACTCTCTTCTCTCTTTCCTTCTTGACTTTATATGCTAACCATCTCCCCGGCTCATTAGCGTTTTCAAAAAGGTTCTGTTTAGTCGATTTCATTTGCTTAGTGAGCTTGCTCATATCCAAGAGATCTAATTCGTGCTTCAAAGTGTTCATTTGAACCCTAAGATTACTCTTTGTTGGATTTGCCTGCAATTCTTGTTCCTGTTTCCTCAATTCTTCTACTAATGTTGCTCGCTCTTGCTTTTTCTTTTTATTTATTCTTGCTGAATAGGTTATTATCCATCCCCTGACATAAGCTTTAGCTGCATCCCAGACATTTTGCAAAGAAGTTTCTTCAGCTTTCTTTATTTGAAAAAATATTTGCATCTCTTTGCTTATCTTTTCTAGAAACTTTTTATCTTTCAGTAATGCTTTATCTAGACTCCATCTGGGCATCCTTGCAACTCCTTTCAGTGATATAAATACAGGATTGTGGTCAACCCAGACATTTGCCTCCATTTCAGCTTCTATCAGATCTGGGATTAGGTCTGGTGTTACCCAAACCATATCAATTCTGGACCATGACCTATGCCTGCTTGAATAGAAAGAGTAATTGGCCGAAGATGGGTTTTTATGTCTCCAGGCATCTGTCAAGCTGAATTCCTCAATCAAATTAGAACATGATTTTGGAAGACTCTTTCTACCGTTTTTTCCCTTATTTTCAGCCTTGTAGTCAATTTCTTTGTTCACAATTGCATTAAAATCATCCATTAGACACATAGTCTGATAATCCACTTGCAAGAGCTTTTGATAGAAAGTTTCCTGATGATCATTCGGTGCATATATTGCCACTAAGAGCACCTTTTTAAGTTTAATTGTGATTTCCACCATCAAGATCCTACCATCCTCATCAGCAAGAATATACTTAGGGTCCAATTTTTCTTTAACATACAGTGCTAAACCTCTTTTCTTCTGTGACACAGAAGACACAGACAATTTCCCCAGTTTTGAACATTCCAGAAATTTATCATGTTGTTTCTTAATATGTGTTTCTTGTAAACAGATTATCTCTAGGTTTCGTTTTTGAAGCTGAGCAAAAATCCTTCTTCTCTTAGATGGTCCATTTAATCCATTAACATTTAAGGAGAGAAGTTCAATTTTTCCTTCCATTTTGCTAGCCATATTTAACAAGGTTATTTATTTATTTTTTGCCTTTACAATTCTACCTTTTCTCTTCTCCTTTGGATCCGAAGTCTGTACTTCTTGTTGTAGATCATTCCTCAACAGTTCTCCTTGTTCAGATTGGTACACTATTAATTCTATTGTTTCAGCACCTTTTTCTCCTTCCTCAGATACGACAGGGTCCTGCTCTTCCAATTTAGCTCTAAATTTTTCATAGAACTCTTGCACTTTAAGAATTGAATCCAATTTATATCTTACAGAGTTCCAAGTAAGAAATATTCCTTCTGGTATTAGCCATTTAAAGATGATCTTCTTCTTAATCAATCTTGTTGTAAAGAATCGATATTTCTTTCTTCCCTCTCTGATCCTCCATGGAATTTGTTTCAGGACCATCACCTCTCTCTTTAATGGTTTCTCCTGTACTGCCTTCAAGATGCTATCTCTTACGGATATCAAAGCAAACTTGACATGAACTTCTCCTGGTAGTTTATTTTTTCTGGTATAGGAGGAATTGACCCTATAGACAAGATAAATTGCCATCGCCATGGTTACATCATCTATCTGCAACAGCTCTGCCAAGATAGTGGTTATGATCTCGTAAATTTTCATCTTTTCTTTGCGTTATGTTCTGGAATCTTAGATAATACAATGCCTTTTCCATCTCTAGCATGGCCATTGAGTCCCATGTTGATTTGTCTACCATCTCCAGTTTTTCAGATACTTGTATTTTTCTTGTATTCCGTTCCTCTTTAAGTCGCACTTCCCATAGTTGCATTGTCATTTCTTCAAACCGTTTTTCCAATTTGTCAATTCACTCCTGCTGTTTATTTGATAGAGTTTCCAGCCATATTGTCAATGCCTCTTGTGATGCTTGTACGGTTGTCAGAGTCGCCTGTATCGCCATTAAAGTTTTTGCAACATCTTCTGTCTTGGAATGATGTATTGGACTTTGTCCCACAGAGGAGGGCACTGAGGATGGCTGAGTTTTCCTCATGATGAAGATTGTTCACCAAAGAGATTTCAGTGTATCAACAGCAAAAAGTCAGAGAGAAAAATATAAGTTGAATAAGATTTTTAAAAAGATAAAGAGAAGAGAGGGAGAAAGGAAAAACAAAAAAGAGGAACAGAAACAAAAGGGAAGAAAATAAGAGAGAGAGAGAGAATAGAAAAAAAAGGGGAAAAATGAACTTGCAATAATTTCAGTCACCACCGGGTGGCAGCAAAAAAGTTAAATAATAAAAAAAGTAGGTCTTCTTTTGGCAGCAAGTCAAAAAAGATGGAAGCTAGCCAAGGAGAACAAAGAAGAAGCGTAACAAGGGGGGGGGGAATGGCCACCAGCAGATTAGAGGCTTTTTCTTCTTCTATATGCCAATTAACAACAAAATATAGTCCTTTCACACATAATATTGCAAAAGAAAAAAAAAGGTTAAACAAAGAGAACAAAAGTTTTCACCAGCAAGACTTCACAATAGCAAGAAAATCCCACATATGGATAATAAAAATATTGCAAACTTCCCTGGCAAGATTCCACTTAGCCTTGGCAGAAGTCCAAGTACATATCCAAGTATTCACTTTAACTTCTAGCTTCGCTGTCCTCTAATTATTTCATAGTCATTAATCTTCGCCTTTGCCCATAGAGAGATTAGAAGAAAAAACTTTTTTTTCGGCTTCCCAGGTAATAATCTTCTCCTCCCTCAATGTCATTCGCCGCGTAAAAAGGCTTCAAAGAGGCTTTCCCTATCTTCTCTGGATCAAATTATAGACAGCAGCTTTCCCACGGGTAATATTGAGAAGAGAAATAGGAAATAAGAATGCTTACCAGCCGTCCGATGTATATCTGGCTAAAGTAAGCTAATTAGTCCATCCGATGCCAAGAACTGACAGGGGCTAGCAAACCCCCTGTGTAGCCCGATTGAGAAATGCCTGAACCTCTTCCAGTACTATATAGGATTGCTGTCCTCCATCAACCAGAAGAGATAGTGCCAGACAATCTATCTTTGCCCTAACAGGGCTCAGTTAAGTCTCCCACGACTTACTATCGAGCATTACCGGCATGATAATAGGAGCCCTTATTAATCACATCCATCTTGTTCCAACACCATCTTGAGTCTCTGGGATTCAGAACATTTCTTCATAGTGTAAATCCTTCCTTGGTAACAAATGATAACTTCATCAAGATATTCTGGGATGCCTTCAAATGTTCAATGAAACATTCCAGCATGACTAAAATATTTAAGAAAGAGTGTAGTACAGAGGAGAAACTGTAGAGCCTTCCTGGAACATCCTTTGAAATGAGCATGACTGGACACAGCTACAATGTTTACAATGCAGTCCACACTGTGGCACATGTTCTGCATTCCATGCATGCATCACAATCCAAACACAAATCACCGATGTCTGGACAAAAGTTGGAGGCCCACAATGTACTTCCATGGCAGGTATTTTCAATAAAATGCATGGATGATGATGATGATGATAATGGATAGAGCCGTAGCTGTGGAGAGGGTAAACTGATACTCATGCCAGATGTCTTCCATCTTCTAAACATAAAAAGCCAAATAAGTTACACATATAGATTTTTTAAAACTTTCTTAACAGAGACTTTGTTGTATATTAGTTGACAGAATCAGAGTTAGAGTTGACAGATATGACAATTCTCATTGTCTCCTATGCCTTTATACAAGTGCCTAATCAGTATTTTGTTTTGCTGGAAAGCCCATTACCCCAGACAGGCATACTTCAATCTGAAGTGAACCGGGATGATCAGACACACCTCTGCTTTCATAGTATTAGTAAATGGGATTGGTAGTGCTTATCAAAGGAAAAAGATATTGCATCTCTCCACTACAAATACTTCAGTAAAGCAGTTTGAAAGCAAGCTCAATACTTGCAAAATAATATAGACAAGTAGCAAGGACAGGTACTTGTAAATGTGATACGGAAATACTTTGCTATCCATTTATACCTTATCAGCTTTAACTTTAGCTCCATCCCTTTCTATACAATTTGATGGAAATGGAGAAGCAGTCACAGAATTTGATATTACGAACTGGATCATTTTCCCAAATCAATCTTTTGTGAGAGTTAAAGTTGGGTGTTTCAGTCCACAAGGTCCCCCAGAAAAAGCATTCTCTATCTATGATCAAAGTATTGTCTGGCCTGAGATGTTTAACCAGGTGAGACAAAGTTTGTCAAAGATGTAGTGCCATGTGCTTGTCAGTTGCAGCAACCTTGACTCCTTGTACTCACACTGCCAGTTTCAAATCTCTGTGTTCAGTGCACCAACATCTAAGTGGAAGGTGGACATTGGAGATATGGGTTACATAACTGCAAAAGCTTTCCAGCCCTATGTACCATCAGATGAATGAAGTCTTGGGGATCCAAAGATAAATAGATTCATGCATGATGATTCTTGGTGGAAATCTGATGGGTTCCCAGGGTTGAGTTCCCTGGACACAATGCCACTTTGCAGCATTCCTTGGTCAAAGTTCCTGAAGAATACATCCTGCATTCAGAGGGTACTTGCCAGGAATCAAGCCCCACATTCAGCACCATCAGTGTTTCTCTTCCAATGGAATGGTGCCTGGCATAACCACTTGGAGCACTCCTCTCCCATGCCTGGCACTGCAGCTGCCAGCTACTCCTGGTCACCTCCTGGTCACCTTGAATGGAGCCTGGCACAACTACTCATAGCACCCCTCTTCCACATCCTGCAGCTATTCTTTGGCCAGATGGACCTGAGCAGAAAGTCACCAGTTCTGCAAGTGGGATTGTGCAAGCATTTGTGGACTTCCACCTGATTTGGATTGCTTTTCAGGACTGTACTGGGCATGGAAGTGTATCCACAGATGTGAGAATTATGGAATCTGAAATGGTTCAATCCTCATCAATTAATACACCAAATCTCTCCCATTTGGAAACCTGTTTCTTTGCAGCCACAAGTGAAGCCACAACTATCTACACAAATTTTCTCAGTCCTGACCATTTTCCATTGATCTGTCTGAATAAGTGCTTCCTGTGTCTGTGTGTAATGAAAACTGCCACCCCGGTTACATCAGGAGGAAGAAAGAAGGGAGCCCTTTTGCTGTTATGATTGTGTCCCATGTCCTCAGGGGAAGATTTCTGATCAAAAGGGTAGGCATCAGCATTCTTCAAAGATGTAAAGCAGACTGCATATCATAGCATATTTAGCAAAGCTGATGTAATGGAAATTGGTATAAACTTAGATCTGCAGTGTGCAGGAAAATTTACAGATCCTTCTTTGAATATATGGCCATTGCAGGACCTGGTTATTTGAGAATGTAAATTTCAACAGTGAGGCCTAGTTATGCTTCATCAAACATTCTGACCCTTAAAATATTGGACTGCTGTTTTGCATTAATTGGAAATGCATTTCAAAGTCAAAGAAAAAAGGAAGAAATGTCTATGTAGGCAGCAACTAAGAAAGAACATGGTGCTATTTCATCAAATAGACATGGATTATTTGGATAAAGTTAGGTTTGGGTTTCAAGGTATATCATTAATTTATATCAATGTCTTTCTATATCAAAAAGTAAGATGTTTATATAGAAACTAAATGCTAGGCTAATTACTATATATATGTAGATGTTCATATATGCAGTATATGGATGGGTGACAAAGAAAGAAATAGATGCATACATTCCATCTTTGTCATGAACTCTACAGCAGAGCACCAGTGTGGATTGAAATAGGAAAAAAAAGTTCTTTGATATTTAATTGTTAAGTTTCCAAATGAACATTCTATTACATAACTAAAAATAAAAATGTTGCAAGAACACAAGGAAATTATTTGAGAGAGGGTTTTTTTTTAAATGTAACACCTTTGTGGAGGGAGACAAGTTAGGAATGAGTGAGAAACAATGAAAGGCAGTTTAGGGGAGTAATGCTGGAGAAGAAAAGTGAGAATGAAAGGAGTCTTATGCTCTAAAAGCATTTTGGAATTATATCTCCCTCCCTAGATGTTTAAAGTGAAACTGGGAGCAGGAGAATTAGAAGAGTTTTTTCCAACTTTCTTCATCCCAGCTTTTCTTAAATATGTTTAAATATTGCAAAAGTCTATATTCCAAAAGAAATCAAACCCAGGTAAAAACAGCTCCTATGGCCAGTCCTACCATAAGACCCATCAACCCTCTTTCCTTCATTGACACATTAGGATAAGCAGTAAATTTAGTGCTGCCTTCCTCCTCCATTGCTTCTATAACTCAGCTTCTTTCCTCCACCACCATCCTAGTTTAGAGTTGAGTTTGTCAGGTTGGATATAGTGCTTCAGAAGATTTAATTTTAAATGGTGGTTGCCTTCAGCACCACCTAGTGTCTGATACACTAGAGATGAATAGAAACTGAGTTTCTACCTTAGGGTATTGCAGCTGCCAGAACTAGGACAACTGGGTAGGTGGGTCAGAAGGATATGAAGAGTGACTGGCAGTACCAAGTTCACTGGTAGTAACATGATGGGTAGATTTTGCTTACCTATGTCAAAAAATGATATGTTGTAGGATGAACCTGACATTCACACTGGAAATTCACAATGTGGGCATGGGTGGTTGTTCTGTTCAAGTCATCTCAAGGTTCCTTCTTGAAAATTCATTCGTTATGATGATACACCATGAAGCACCATGTTCTCTCTCATACCAAAGGCATTTCTTGATATTATAACACATGCATCAATAGACAGACAGACAAGTGGTAGTTTTCTGGATATGGAATAAGCCAGATATATGCAGACAGTGCTATTTCCAAGGAGTATGTTCTTTGAACATTGCTATACAGTTACTGTAAAACTCAGAGTGCATCACCACATTCTGTCTCTTATACATACCATTATGTTTCCTTCTCAGATTTGGATTCCTGCATGGACTGTTCAGGAGATCACTATTCAAACTTTGAACA
Organism: Varanus salvator macromaculatus; assembly: GCA_023646645.1. Classification (NCBI taxonomy): domain Eukaryota; kingdom Metazoa; phylum Chordata; class Lepidosauria; order Squamata; family Varanidae; genus Varanus; species Varanus salvator. The sequence goes on from JAIXND010000782.1 coordinate 551,905, forward strand.
CAATCAGTGCATTCCAAAAGTCATGCACTACCTTCCCTACATGGAACCCTTGGAAATCACTTTGGCCTTGTCTGCCTTCACTTTTGCCCTTGTCACTACTGCGGTCCTCGGAATGTTTCAGAAGCACCAGGATACGCCCATTGTCAAAGCCAACAACCGCAGCCTCACCTACATCCTCCTCAGCTCCCTCCTTCGTTGCTTCTTCTCCTCCTTGCTCTTCATCGGCAAGCCAAAAGCAATGACCTGCATGCTCAGGCAAACAACTTTTGGCATTGTAATCTCAATAGCTCTTTCTGCTCTCTTGGCAAAAACCATGACTGTGGTTCTGGCTTTTATGGTTACCAGACCGGGATCCAAAATGAGGAAATGGGTAGGCAAGAAGGTGGCAAAGTGCATTGTCATTTCCTGCTCCTTGATTCAAGTTGGCCTGTGCATCTTTTGGCTGACTACATTTCCTCCCTTCCCACACATGGACGTGCATTCACTGACCGAGGAAATTATAGCAGAATGCAGTGAAGTTCCGGACACCATGTTCTACTGCGTCCTGAGCTACGTGGGCTTCCTGGCTGTCGTCAGCTTCACAGTAGCTTTCCTAGCTAGGAAGTTACCAGATACTTTCAATGAGGCCAAATTCATCACTTTCAGCATGCTGGTCTTCTGCAGTGTCTGGTTTTCTTTTGTACCCGCATATGTGAGCACAAAGGGTAAATATATGGTGGCTGTGGAGATCTTCTCTATCCTAACTTCTAGTGCAGGCTTACTGAGTTGCATCTTTTTCCCTAAATGCTACATCATTGTATTCAGACCCCATCTAAACATGAAGGATCGACTCATAAAGACAAAGAAATAATAATACAAAAATGAAAGGCACACAAACACATAATCATTAGGTATCAAAAAACTGTCGGAATTAAATAATGAACCAAAGTGGGCTTTGTTAAAACTGAAAGACTTACACTTAATGAAATAATGTGGGTCTAGTCTATTTATACGATTTGCATGTATGTTATTCTCATTATGCAAAAGCTTGCATGTATAGAATTATTTGGTTGAAACCATTCTGTGCTTCAAATATTTTGTCTCTTTCTGCTAAAGCTTCTCTCTTTCTCCCTCTCTCTCTCTCTGTAGGTTTCTCAAGAGACAAATAAGATGGTCAGGTATTACCATCTCTTTAAGAACTTGCCACAATTTGTTGTGATCCACACAATCAAAGGTTTTAGCATAGTCAATGAAGCAGAAGTAGATGTTTTTCTGGAACTCCCTAGCTTTCTCCATGATCCAGCGTATGTTGGCAATTTGATCTCTAGTTCCTCTCCCTCTTCGAAATCCTGCCTGTACTTCCAGTAGTTCTCGGTCCACATACTGCTGGAGCCTAGCTTGTAGGATTTTGAGCATCACTTTGCTAGCATGTGAAATGAGTGCAATGGTGCTGTAGTTTGAACATTCTTTGGCATTGCCCTTCTTTGGGATCGGAATGTAAACTGACCTTTTCCAATCCTGCGGCCACTGTTGAGTTTTCCAAATTTGCTGGCGTATTGAGTGTAGCACTTTTACTGCATCATCTTTTAAGATTTTGAATAGCTCAGCTGGAATGCTGTCACCTCCACTAGCTTTGTTGTTGCTCAGACTTCCTAAAGCCCATTTGACTTCACATTCCAGGATGTCTGACTCGAGGTCAGTGACCACCCCATCGTGGTTATCAGGGATGTTAAGCTCTTTCTTGTATAGTTCTTCTGTGTAATCTTGCCACCTCTTCTTAATCTCTTCTGCCTCTGTTAGGTCCCTGACATTTTGGTCCTTTATTATGCCCATCTTTGCATGAAACATTCCCTCCATGTCTCCAATTTTCTTGAAGAGATCTCTGGTCCTCCCTATTCTATTGTTTTCTTCTATTTCTTTGCACTGTTCATTTAAGAAGGCAGTCTTATCTCTTTTAGATATTCTCTGGAATTCTGCATTCAATTGTTTGTATCTTTCTCTTTCTCCCTTTCCTTTCACTTCCCTTCTTTCCTCAGCTATTTGTAAAGCTTCCTCAGTCAGCCATTTTGCTTTCTTGCATTTCGTTTTCTTTGGGATGGTTTTACTTGCTACCTCTTGTACAATGTTGCGAACCTCCGTCCATAGTTCTTCAGGCACTCTGTCTATCTGATCTAATTCTTTAAATCTATCTGTCACCTCCGCTGTATATTGATCAGGGATATGATTTATGTCATACATGAGTGGCCTAGTGCTTTTCCCTACTTTCTTCAACTTAAGCCTAAATTTTGCAATTAGAAGCTCATGATCAGAGCCACAGTTACCACCTGGTCTAGTTTTTACTGACTTTATAGAGCTTCTCCATCTTTGGCTGTAGAGCACATAGTCAATCTGATTTCTGTGTTGACCGTCTGGTGATGTCCATGTGTAGAGTCGTCTCTTGGGTTGTTGGAAAAGAGTGTTTGCTATGACCATCGTATTCTCTTGACAAAATTCTTCCAGCCTGTGCCCTGCTTTATTTTGTACTCCAAGGCCAAACTTGCCTGTAATTCCAGTTATCTTTGGCTTCCTACTTTAGCATTCCAATCCCCCATGATGATAAGAACATCATTTTTTGGTGTTAATTCTAAAAGTTGGTGTAGGCCTTCATAGAACTGGTCAAGTTCAGCCTCTTCAGCACCAGTGGTTGGGGCATAGACTTGGACTATTGTGATGTTGAATGGTTTGCCTTGGATTTGAACTGAGATCATTCTGTCATTTTGGAGGTTGTATCCCAGTACTGATTTTCCTACTCTTTTATTGACTATGAAGGCTGCTCCATTTCTTCTGAGGGATTCTTGCCTGCCGTAGTATACCTGATGGTCATCTGCATTAAATTCACCCATTCCTGTCCATTTTAGTTCACTGATTCCTAAGATGTCGATGTTCAGTCTTGTCATCTCTTGCTTGACCACATGCAGCTTGCCTTGATTCATGGATCTTACATTCCAGGTTTCTATGGAGTATAGATCTTTGCAGCATCAGACTCTGCTTTCATGACCAGATACTTCGGCAACTGAGTGTCCTTTCGGCTTTGACCCAGTCGCTTCATTCTTTCTGGCGCTACTAGTACTTGCCCTCTGCTCTTCCCCAGTAGCTTATTGGACACCTTCCGACCTGAGGGGCTCATCTTCTGGTGTCATATCTTTTTGCCTTTTGGTACTGTCCATGGGGTTTTCATGGCAAAGATACTGGAGTGGGTTTCCATTTCCTTCTCCAGTGGATCATGTTTTGTCAGATCTCTCTGCTATGACCTGTCCATCATGGGTGGCCCTGCACGGCATAGCTCATAACTTCATTGAGCTATGCAAGCCCCTTCGCCACCACAAGGCAGTGATCCATGAAGGAAATCATGGAGATTCTAATGTAAGTACTCATTAATTAATCAATTTAAGTAATGATTAATGGCACCCTCTCAAATTGGATGGAGGTAACTTGTTTGATACTGCAGGGTTCAGCATTCTTCAACATCCTTATTTATGAATTACACGAAGAAGTACAAGGAAAGATAATCAGATTTGCAGGTGGTGCAAAACTGGGTGGAATAGCAAACACCCTAGAAGACAGAATGAAGATCCAGGGTGATCTTGATACAGTTAAACACTAGGCTGAAAGCAAGAGAAGATTCAATATGAGAAGAAGAAACTAAATGCATCGGGAAGATGGGGAATATGTGGCTCAACAGAACTGAAAAAGAAAAAGATCTGGGAGTAATGGTCTGAACATTGGTCAACAAAGCGATATAGCCACCAATAGGGCAAATGCTATGTTAACAGTAGTATTACTTTGAAATCATGAGAAGTAATATTCAACTATACTCCTCACTAGTTTGACCTCACCCGGAATAATGTGTCCAGTTCTGAGCACCAACATTTAAGAAAGATGCAAGAAAATTAGAAAGCGTCCAGAAGAGGACAACAAAGATGATCCAGGGTTTGAAAGCACTGCCCATTGAGGAGTGGGTGAGAGAACTGGGCATGTTCAGCTTTGAGAAGGGAAAACTGAGGGGGGTCATGTTATCACTCTACAAGTACCTCAAAGGCTGTCACAAAGCAGTACAGTAGGTCCTGATCTCTTCTTGCTGATGCCAGAGTGTAGGACATGGAATAATCTATTCAAGTTTTGACATCAGGAAAAGCTCCCTCACTGTCAGGGCAATACAGCAGAGGAACCAGCTTCCTAGGGAAGTGGTGGGCTCTCCCACACTAGAGACATTAAAAAAGAAACTGGACAGCCATCTGTGTGTGATGGTATAACATGGTGTCCTGCAACAGAAGGGGATTGGACCTGATGCCCTTCATTGGCCCTTGTAAATCTACTATTCTATGAGTCTATGAACTGCATTTGCCATTATGCTGTCATACTGCCATCTGGGAGAGATCCTTTTGGAGCATCATAAAATTCCTTTTGGTTTTAAGGATCCTAGATGCCTTGGCACCATCAGCAAACTTGACCACTTCACTACTTATTTACAGATCATTTATGAATTAGTTGAAAAGTCTGAGTCCTCATACAGAAAATTCTGGGACTCCACTCATTACATCTCTCAGGTGAGAGAAATCACCTGTATTCCACAATAATCTGGACCATTTTTGTACCCTATATTGAAATCTAATCTGAATGGGAACATGGGGATGTTGCTCTTTCTCTGGACAGAGTGGGACTACATGCACAAAGCCCCATCTCAGCTTCTCCTGCTGCAGCTGTTTTGCTGTATTGAGGGACATGTTAATGTCAGAACTCAGAGTGAGCCTTTTCTCTGCTGCAATTATCATGTCCCAGATTAATTCGCCCTCTCACAAAACCCCAAGGAATATCTAGAAGCTTACAAAAAAAGTGATAAAACACCTGCAGTATTTCATAAAAGCTCTCCATAGAGCTCAGAGCAGTACCAGAGAACCAGTATTCTGTCCCATAAAGGGCTGATACTGTTATGCTCTGTAAGACTTTCTGGGGTTTCTACAGAGATGAGACTTTAATCATGACTTTGCTTGTCTGATATATCCATCAATGGGAATTTCTGTGCTCCAAATGTTGGTTTTCTGGCTATTGCTGTTTGGGCTGCTGCCTCGTTTTGCATGCAAGAAAGATACTGTTCAACACACCATGAAATCTCCTAGGAATTGCAGACTGAGTGACCATGTCATGGGCTGCCATGAATTTTATCAAGGGGCAGATTTTCTCATTGGGTACATTGCTTCTACGTTCTCCTCCTTGCATATATCTAAAAGATTCCACAAAAAAACAGCTCCTATGCTCACTAAGAATCTCTTGTAAGACCATCTCCTCTATCCTGTAGCATTCTTATGCTCAAAACATTGTAAATTGAAACAGCTTTTTCTGTAACAGAAAGCTGAAAAGTTAAAGTCTGATAGGAAACCAGTTTAGATTCAATAATAAAAATGGCATGGAGGCTATGATTGGATTTTCAGTGTTAAAAACTCATTTCCCTCAACTCATACAAAATGTGTAATATAAGTAGATCACTAAAGTACAGTTCAGAAGCCTGCAAAGCATACTTTTTAATCTATTTCTAAAACACTTGAAATAGTTTCATCGTACGTTGAATAGTCTTCAACATACGATAAACTAGAATAAGTAGAGTATCTAATATAATATTATATTGAAAACACATGCTATGAAGCTTATATATGGTCTCTGTGTTTGTTATTTATTCAGAATATTTTGACTAAATTTATGTAGACTTTATTTTATTAATTAAATGACAAAAATAAGGGCAAGTGTATTTGAGAAAACAATTCATCTTAAATTTGTATCCTTGCATAATTTTCTCGCTGATGAGGTTGTGGGTGTAGCTCAGAATGGCGATGCAGGAGAACCAGGTTCTTTATTACTTTTGTATTCTTTTCTAAAAAAAAAAATAAATTACAGAAAGCAAGAAAATTGTCAAAGAAAAATAGGAATGCCAAGGGGTCTTACACAAATATGACAGATATAGTCATAACCATCAAAATTACAAAGAAACCAAAAATGACCACTTTTTGGCAATCAGCACTTTCTTGAAGCTCATGAAAAAGATAATTGTAGTTCTCTAAACCAACACATTTTCCAATAACTTGTAATCAATTAGAAATTATCAACAATATTTTGATAAGCTTCTTTTCTCCTTTATTAATTTCAATTTCTCATTACAGTCTTCACTTGCTGTTCTGTTTACACGATTAGCTAATTTTGCCACCACTGCATACTCTGCGAGCTCATTTTTCTAATCGTTGATTGTTGGACACTGTGGTGTTTTCCAATTAGAAGCAATTGTAATTCTTTCAGTGATTACCACATATTTAAATAGCTTTGACATCTTCTTTGAGAGAGTTTCTGGCATTCTATTCAAAAGCATATTCTTAGAACTCATAGGAAAGTAAATTTTAAAGGTTTTTGCATTTCCAAATGTATCAACTTCCAAAATCTTATAATTTTATCCTCAGTACACCATATAACTACACTTTATTGTCCATTATTTCTATGCCTTTTGGAGTAGTGTACCACCAACATAAGAATAAGAATAAGAGAATATTAATAAGTATAATAAATTTTGTACTAATTTTCTCTTAGTGCTTGACTGATTGTAAATTTAATATCTTTCTTCCATAATGTTTCCCATTGGTAGTATGATATTTCTTCTCCAAGGTTCTGCATCCAAGTTATCATATACTTCTTAACTTGCTGAGTTTCTGTGTCAAAACTGAAAAAAATATCTTGTAAAACCTTCCTAACAAATGGCCCTTTTGTTGCATACTCAGCTTTTGAAATTCCACCAAGTCTTTTACATTACAGGAGAAACAGGTTCTGATCCCTGCTTGGCCATGAAGCTGTATGGATGATTTTCAGCTACCCAATCACTTGCACTAACTACCACTCTGGGTTGTTGTTCTGGCAATACAATGGTGGCAAGAACTGTGTTAAAGGTAGTCTGGGTTTTATACCAGGCAAGTGGGCAAAGCTAAATGGCTTGGTTTTAAGTTGTAGTGTTGAGTGAGCAAGATGTGCGACTCTATTATATTTGCGAAATATCCAACAGATCAGCTTCTTGGGATGGGAGCATATCTTAGAATTATGAGAGAATGGGAGAAATATCCTCCTAGCAATGTCTCGGTAAAAGCATAATTTTGTAAACCTCTCATTTCCTCTGCTTATTTAGCTTTCCTCAAAGTCAAAGTCTCCCAATTTGGACAGATCCTTTAGGAGGTCTGCTTTACCTAAAGTAAGCCATTAGGTAACATCACTGAATTGAAAAAACTCAGTGCTCACTTGTAATTCCAGATCAGTGATGAAGAGGTTGAAGAGCATAGTCCCATTTTGCATCCCTGTGGGTATGCCCTGTTCGTATCCTTAACTATAATTTTTCACTCCTCCCTATTAGCTGCTATTAGTCTGACAAGCAGTTGATTCAAAGGATGATCACTTCTCTGATTCCATGATGGCTAAGTTTGCTGAAGAATCTTTGGTGAAGGATTTCATTCAATGCCTTTGGATGGTGCAGACAAACATCTGTTGGATCACCCTACTCCCACTTGATTGCTGGCTGACATGCTTAAAGAATCAAAAATCGTAGTAACAGAGGTCTAACTCTGTGGAAGCCACATTGCTACATATTCAGCTTTTCCTGACCCTCTCTAGCCTCACCAAACATATCCCTAATGTCTATTTCACCCAGTTTACCTACAAGAGTAACTTAGACTTTATGAAAGGAAAAAGGCAGGAGAGAATGAGGGAAGGGAGGGAGGGAGGAATAGAAAAGGGTAAATTCACCATATTCCTATAGTAAATCATGTGTAGGCTGTGGTCTTCAAGGCACAGTTTTGTTAGATTCGTAAAGGAGTTCAGTTGACTTTACCAAAGGAAGGGAGGGAGCAAAAGATGAGGGAGGGGAAGGATAGGTCAAGGTACACTACACTCTTATAGTAAATCAGTTGTAGGCTGTGCTCTTCCAGGCATATTTTTGCAAGATTTGTCAAGGAGTTCAATTGACTTCTTTACAACTCTAGGGGGCATATCACTTCATCCCATGTTGATTTTCATTTTTATGTTCATTCTGGCAATAAAGCTGAAAATTCTATATCTTTCCAAAGAGATCTCCTTATGTTCATTTAAAAAAATCCTCAAAATATATCTAACTTCAAAACAGGTGGACTAAAAGAAGGTATGTATAATAACCAGAGAGTGGCTTGTTCCAGGAAATATTCCAGAAGCTATGGAGAACAGTGGAAAGGTAACATTGCTTTTTACATAATGCAGGAGACCAGCTTCTGGTCCATCCCAGATAAGCTGACTAGAAGGCATTAAGTATTTTTAACAAAAATTATTAAAATTGCAAATTTTAATAATATTGCAAAAAATTTTCAGTGTTTCAAGATCTTCAAAAATGGTATCTCTTTTCTTACATGGCATGTGACTTTTCTTGCAGTGTGATGGCAAAAAACTATCAACATATCTTAGCCTTGGCATTTGCTATCAAGAAGATCAATGAAAATCCCACAGTCTTACTGAACATCACCTTGGGGTTTCACGTTTATGAGAACTACTGCAACCAACAATTTACTAATCTGGCCATTCTTGGTCTGCTTTCTTCCCCACATAAATTCTATCCCAACTACAAGTGTGACACACACAATAATTTGATAGCCATCATTGGAGGGATTTTCCGTTTCATCCTTCCCGTGATTCCTACTATCTCAGACACTTACAAGATTCCACAGGTACGTCAATATTTCCCACCACAGGGTTATACTTTTTGTTTCAATACCCTGGTTTTGCCAGTTTCAGCTGATGCCACCCCTATAGTTAGAAGCACCTGGTTACTGAGGAGACCTAGCAATAGAAATTTACTGTAGATGGCAAATAATCATATGCAGGGAACCTATCCCATGCAAATATACTCTGCATCCCCTAGATTTAGCTTCTTGGACTCTTCCAAATGTACCTTGAATTCTCTGGGTGCTCCATCCCATACAAAGCTTTCACTTGCCTTTACTTGCACCAGGCTAATTATTTAGGGTATTAATCTGAAATCATACAAACCTTGCAAAAGCTGAACTGGGACCTACAAGAGTTTGAAGGTTACATTTCCTTCCACAAGTGATGAGAAAATCAGAGGAAGGGTGAGTGGCCTACAGAACCAAAAGTTTCCTCTTTCATTCCAAGAAAAGTAAAAAAGGAGAGCTGCAATACAATATTCTCCACAGTGTTCCCCAGAGGCTGTGGCAGTGTGCACTCCTGAGATCAGCAGGGATTGAGGAAAAGAGAAAAGTTTTGTGAACATTCAACAAGCACATCAGCACCGATGAGCCATTTCTGTGTTCAATTTCACTTGAGGGAAAAAGAAAAGCACATTTATTACCATCGTGATGGCCCTCCATACATCAAATGCTACTCTTTTCTATTTCAGCTCAGTCCGGGAATGTTTTCTGCAGCTTGGGGTGAAAAATCACCCTTCCCTTATTTATATCAGATGGTCCCAAATGATGCTTATCAGTATGCTGGGATTGTTCAATTGCTTGTGCATTTCAAATGGACGTGGATTGGCCTCTTCACTATTGATAGCATTGATGCAGAAGAATGTTTGCAAAGATTGTTGTCAATCTTTTCAAAAGGAGGCATCTGTGTTGCTTTCATATATGTATTTCAGTTATTTCAAATATTGCCACCAAGTAGAGTGGAAAAATATTCCAGTTTCATGAAAACCAATATATTCCTTTCTTTCACTTCACATACACATGTGCTTGACATAGCCTCTTTTCTTCAGAGAGCAACCCTTGATTCACCCAGAAGTATAGTCTGGATTATGACTGCACAATGGGATTTCACAATAAGCACAAGTCAAGCACGTCATGACTTGCGGCCCTTCCACGGAATGCTATCCTTTTCAGTTCACTCAGATGAGCCAATGGGATTCAGGGCTTTCCTTCAGAGTGTAAATCCTTCCTGGGACAAACAAGACAAATTTGTCCAGATATTCTGGGAGGAAGTGTTCAAGTGTTCCTTGAAGAAATCAGGGGGCACTGAAAGATACACAGAAGGCTGCAGTGGAGAACAGAAACTGGAGAGCCTTCCTGGACCTTTCTTTGAAATGAGTATGACTGGCCACAGCTACAATGTCTACAATGCAGCCCATGTTGTGGCACATGCTCTACATTCCATGTATGCTTCACAATCCAAACACAAAGCACGGCTATCTGGACAAAAGTTGGAGAATCATGATGCATTTCCATGGCAGGTATTTTCAATGGAAAATCCATTCCATATTCTTAGGATGAAGAAGTGACTGTGAAGAGGGAAAATGGTACAGGGTCTGATGTTTTCTCTCCTTTGAACATAAAAAACTAATTTTCTCCAACTCTCTGATCGGTGAGTTCTTATTCTGGAAAGATTCATTAAGGAAAAACAGGGACAGCCTTATCTGCATGTTCACTGAAGTAAATCAATCAGCTATTTTATTTTATTTTGTAAATGGGTGCTCTTTTCAGGGAGCTCTTCCCTGAAAAGAGATGTTGCATCTTTCCTCTTCAGACTGCTGCAGTAAAAATATTTTTGAAGGATGAAGAAAACATCAGCCAAAATTGTTAACTTATCTTGAATACCTTCTGGTTACTATTGTATTGATCACCCTTTGTGTCCATGTATACCCTGTCCTCTTTGAATTTAGCTGCATTCCTTTCTACGGGGCACCTCATTCAACAACAATGCAGGAGGCACAATACAGTTTGATGAAAATGGAGAAGCAGTCATGCAATTTGATCTTTTAAACTGGATCATTTTCCCCAATCAGTTTTTTGTGAGAGTGAAAGTGGGAAGCTTCAATCCAAAGGATCCCTCTGACAAACAGTTCACTGTCCATGAGAGAGGTATTGTGTGGCCTGGGATGTTCAACCAGGTGAGATACTAAGTTATTCTAGATCTGCTGGCTATTCTGGACTTGCTCATCTCCTCATACTTCCTACCAGCTAGCCTAGGATTGAATCCAAGATGGACTCTTCTGTGGTTTGTTCAATGACATGGTTAGGAACAAGGATTTAGGACATTATGAAATTTAACCTCTCTGGTTGGCCTGGAACATACATTTATAAAGTCCATGTGCGTATAGTTAAAGTCACCCATTTTTGCAGTACTGTTTTGTTGGAGGCCTTCCTGGTTACATGCTATATCTCAAGATCACCTGAGCTAAACACTTTCATTCACAGTGCTTTGGTAGTGGAATCTTGGCTCTTGAGATTATTGAGTTTCTGGAATCTATGCTTCCTCTTTTGTAGAGAGCATCACCTCCTCTTCTATGTCTTTCCCCATCTATGCCATACAGTTTGTGTCCACAGATGACCAAATTGCATCCACAAGGATGCCAACTCTATCTCACTTCTGCTTTACCACCAGATACTCTAGCTTTCCCATTTGGACCTAAGGCTTCTAGTATTTGCATAGAAAGATCTAAACATAGCATCCTGCTCTACGTTCATGCAACTTCAGCTCTGGCACTTTCATTTCCAACCATTTACCATTTCTGATCATTGCCTTTTACCTAGCAGATTGTATGAACACAGTAAGTTGAATAGACCAAAGATCTCCCATCTACAACACCATGTTTCTTTGCTGCCAGAAAGTGAAGCCACAATTCTCTACAGCAATTTTCTCAATGCTGACCATTTCTCATTGATCTGTGTGCTTAGGTGCTTCCTGTGTCTCTCTGTAATGAGCATTGCCACCCTGGTTACATCAGGAGGAAGAAAGAAGGGCAGCCTTATTGCTGTTATGATTGTGTCCCATGTCCCCAAGGGAAGATTGCAGATCAGAAGGGTAGGAGACATGGCTCTTCACAAAGCTCAAGTAGACCACATATCATAATGTCCCTGTCAAAATCAATGCCATGGCAATGGGTGTATCCTTTGCTTTTCAAGAGATAGGAGATAGCTTGCTATACAGAAATGAGACCCCAATATCACACATTTCCCCATATGCATCAATGGCTTGCTCCTACTCTCCTGTTCTGACTGGAAATTTGTTTCACATGTACAGTTCAAAGGAAGAACTCTCTACATAGGCAAATAGGAAGAAAGACCCTGGTAATATGTCATCAAATACAAGTGGATGGTCTCAGTGATCATAAGCTTGGGATGGAAGCACATATCAGTCATAGATGTATTTTCTCTTTTATATCAAAAAGAAATAACTAAATATAGAATTCAACTATATAGACTGATTGGATGAGACAGGCATATGAGTGTGCTCCCCTTGTGAGGTGAACCCCATTGTAAAACTGGAAGAGGACTAAAGTACCAAAGATATCCCTCCATGCTTAGTAGCATACATTCAAATGGGAAGTGAATTAAATGTTGTCCTTCTTCTCCAAGGAATGTCTAATTCAGCTTTTGACCTCTACCATTATCCTAATTTTGAACTAGGGAGGGATGAGTGAGAAACAGGTATACAGATATGAAATGAAGCAGGTATATGTGAGCAGGGCATTTTCCTGAGCAATTACTGTTTGAACATGGCTGTGCTGCTGCTGTAAAGCCTAGGTTGCATCTTCTCTCCCTCTTTCTTCTTCATGTCACTCTGTTTTCTCCTCAGATATGGATTCTTGCTCAGAATGTTCAGGAGATCACTATTCAAACTTAGAACACAATCAGTGCTTTCCAAAGGTCATCCACTACCTGTCCTACAAGGAACCTTTAGGCATCACTTTGGCTTTGTCTGCCATTGCCTTTGCTCTGGTCACCACTGTGGTGCTTGGAATGTTTCTGAAGCACCAGGACACACCCATTGTCAAAGCCAACAACCGCAGCCTCACCTACGTCCTCCTCAGCTCCCTCCTTCTTTGCTTCCTCTCCTCCTTGCTCTTCATTGGAAAACCAAAGTCAATGACCTGCCTGATCAGGCAAGCTGCTTTTGGCATCGTCTTCTCAGTTGCTCTTTCTGCTCTTTTGGCAAAAACCATCACTGTGGTTCTGGCATTTATGGCCACTAGACCTGGATCCAAAATGAGGAAATGGGTAAGCAAGAGGGTGGCAAATTGCATAGTCATTTCCAGCTCCTTGATTCAAGCTGGACTGTGCATCCTTTGGCTGACTACATGTCCTCCGTTCCCACACATGGATGTGCATTCACTGACTGAGGAAATTATAGCAGAATGCAGTGAAGGTTCTTTCACCATGCTCTACTGTGTCGTGGGCTACATGGGCTTCCTGGCTGTGGCCAGCTTCACAGTAGCTTTCCTAGCCAGGAAGCTACCAGACACTTTCAATGAGGCCAAATTCATCACTTTCAGCATGTTGGTCTTCTGCAGTGTCTGGTTATCTTTTATTCCCACACACATGAGTACAAAAGGCAAATATATGGTAGCTGTGGAGATCTTTTCTATCCTAACTTCTAGTGCAGGCCTGCTGGGTTGCATCTTTTTCCCTAAATGCTATATCATTCTTTTCAGACCCCAACTAAATATGAAAGATCGAATCATAAGGACAAAATAAAATAAAGAATGGAAGGCACACAAACACACAATCGGGATGTATGATAACCTAGTCTGAATAAAAGAATGATGAATCAAGCAGAGTGGTCCTTTCTTACAGATGAGGGAATTATACTCAGGAAAAGTCCTAATTTGCACATAAAGACTGAGTAAAAAGCCCATACCTAGCTAGACACACACCACGGCAACTGTGTCGCCACATCTGCTTTGGATCTGATTTCATCAAACACCCTGGAATGGCCCATTTCTGCAAGATAGAACAGTGAAGAGATGATTCACCATGACAGCAGTATACATACAAGCACGCACACATACACAAATGCCATCTTCAGATTTATGTGTATTTTGCAGTCCTATAGTGCCATACTATCCTATAGCCAGCAGCACAACCATCAAGAGCCTCCTCTCCAGGAATCTGTCCAATCTCAATTTGAAAGTTATCTAAATGATTGTCCATTCCTAAAACTTGTGGAATTGAATTTATAATTTTTCACAAATTAGGCATTCAATAGTGGAAATATCAGGAGGTTCTTAGTCTTGGGTGTCAAAAATCATGTGACACTGTCAGGCAACACAATATCAAGGGACGTCTGCCCAGAAGGCTAATTTCTGGACATTACTGAGAGCCAGGAGAACACTGTCATGGGCAGACATCCAGGCCAATCTGCCAATGCTCAGGGAATCCTGTTCTGGCTCTCCTTTTTAATAGCTGATTATTCTTTCAAGGATTACATCTTTCTTTGCTAATATGTTGACATAAGATCACAAGCAAAACCATGCTGGATTGAATCCATGCGCCATTTAGTCCAGCACTCTGTGCACATGATGGCAAGTCAGCTGCCCACAGGATCCCTAAAGCATGATTAGTGCAAGGTCTCCTCCTGCCCAAGTTACTTGGCAAGTGGTATGTTCTGGCAAATGTACCACCTCCAGTAAAGGAGGCAGCACAAAGCCAACAAGGCTAGCAGGCATTCATAGCATCCTCCTACAAGGATCTATCCATTGCTGGTGACAAGTTCTGAGGCAGCTTCCGCACCCCCTTTGCTCATGATGGACCAGCACAGCAGCCTTGGTAGTTGCAAGATTACTCCCACAATCCGCTGCAGCTACAAGGGCTCTCCTGAGCTCCACCTGGCAGCCCTGGAGGAAGGGCTCTGTAAGAACTGGCTCTTCATTTCAGAAGCCACCTTGCCAATCAAGGCTTTTTCTGTTGCCAAAGTGCTTCTGGTTTGTGGACTTGGACTTTGCTCCTGGAACTCTGCTTGTGACCTCGTTCATGTTCCTGTGCCTGCTTCAACACCCTGCCTAATTTCCTGCTCCAGCCCTCAAGGTACCTGTTTCCCTTGGCTTGTCTTCTCAGTTTCCTGACCCCTGGCTTGTCTGATGACGCTAGCCTCTTGAATGGACTCTGCTTTGAGCTTCAAGTTCTGGTTCTGACTTTTGACTATTTCACCTTGCTTTTGGACTGACCCTTGTGCCACAGCCTAGTTGCCCAGGTCCTGATGCTAATGCCTGTTTTGCACCTCAACCCAGCATTCATGAGCATGGGCATGAGTGATGTAATACAAGCCATACTGACCCAGGTATACATCTGCAGCAAGAACTGGTGGCCCTGGGAAATACCACGGCCCATCCAGTGGTGCACCATGCTCAGCCCCTGTCTTGCTGGCCTGCTTTTCCAGGGAATGCAAGGAACTGTGAGGCTTCATGAATCAGTGCCAGCTGCTGTTCAAATTGTGCCCTTCATAGCCACTGATAGCTACTTACTTCAAGAATGTACCCAATCTCAAGGAAGAAACATGGCGTCAGGACAAGACAGACGTGTCTAACGGGGCTCCGTTAGCATGCTGGTTATCTTACTGGCCACGGGCAGGGGCCCGGTCCAAGCCCTGTAGGGGTGAAGATAGATTGCTTGGCAAATTCCCAGTGGGTGTCTGAATAGCAATTCTGCACTTGCTGGAGAAAATTCAAACTTTTCTCAGCTGGAAGAATACAGGAGGGAGTTTGCCCTCTACAAGTCCTCGATATGTTGAAATAGACTATCTTAGTTATTACCATCAGATCTACTGGAAACTATTTTTATTTATTTCTTTTTTTGCAATAATACCAATGGAAAAAGCCACATTGTTTATCAACCGATTCAAAAAGAAGAAATTGAAAGCCTTTTGGGTGAAGGATGGGAAAGAATTCTTCCCCCACTCCATGGAACTTAAATGAGGCATCTTACATGAAAGGGAGATAAAACTGTTGTGTAAGTAATCAAAAGTTGTTTTTTTTTAATCTCTCCAAGAGCAAGACTTGAACTAATAAATTAATGCTTAATTATATGACAGAGACAATCTTCTAGCTTATTGGATGGATGCCAGATACCGGCCATCTTCCTTCGTCTCTTGAAGCGCTTCAACCTCTGCCAAGGTTGTAAAATCACTGCTAAGATGGAAGTGCTTAATACAGAAACTAAAGACTTTTCAAAGATAATTTTGGAACTACATAATTCCTTAAAAGCCCTACTAAGTTTCCAGGAGAATGTCTTAATTAAACAATTTGATGGTTTACTAATGGAATTGAAAGTTAAGAATAGGCAAAATATCCAGCAAAATATCCAGCAAACAGAAGGGAAATTTGAAGCTGAGAAGATAAAAAGTGAACTATAACAGGATGGGATTTTAAATAGACAACAAGCAGCTGGCCATTTGAAAACATCAAAGAAAATAATTGGAGTACGAGAAATAATGAGCGGACATGATCTAATACAAGATTAATTACAGGCATATCTTTTTGTGCAAATGGAGAAGTTGACGCAATCACAGGAGTGGAAAAAGAAAACAGTTAATAATTTAAGGCGATTTTATAACCTGAAGTTAGATATATTTGGTAGAGGGGTAAAGAAGAAATTTAAAGGGGAGATAGGAGAACTCTGTTCTTGTTGCTTCAAAAAGGGGTGATGCATGGCGATTGGCGTGCTCATATGTAACAGAAAAAAATGTGCTATTGTTTTTGGTGAAGCATTATACTTTTGTTATCATCTGTATTTGAAAATAAGGGAATTTATTATAGGTATTAATGTGTAAGCTAAGATGAAATATAAAGCTATTATCAAGCAGGGTATAGAGTTGTTAAGCTGTTATTAGAGAGGATAAATGGATGTTTTGGATGTTATTTGTAATCGTAAGGAGTTATTTTTCTTTTTTTCTTTTTTCCTCTTTCTATTTTAAAAAGGGATGATTTAAATAGACTGGTATGTAGATACGAGATAAAGAAAGGCAGATTTGACAACTCAGCTTAATGAAACAGTGTTAAATGGGTATCCCTAACTATATCTGAAATTGGAAATAGGAGAACCTATTTTATAACTAAAAACTATATGGAGTTAACTATATTTAAGTGGAGTTTAAGCTATGATGAAATATTTGTGAGTCTAAAGAGGATTGATTTAAAGATATTACTAAGCAGTGTGGTTAGGATGCTCATTGAGATGCTAAACTATTAATTTTGATAGCGAGGAAGGCATTTTGTATAATAATAAAAATAATAGATAAGTTTTTGAAGTGTTTAGAAATGTCTAGAGGAAACTTCTTATTGAAGGAGAAAAAAAGATGTAATTTCACCCACTTGGAGACGCTTCCCTTGAATAATGGACAAGAGAAGTAGGACTTTTCAAGAGAGAAAGATGGGATTGATGCTATGGAAGAAGGAAGATTGTGACTTCTATCAAATTTGAAAATATACCATGAATTGGCTGAAAAGACGGGACTTGTTTCTAAAGAAGTTTTCATATTGTTATAAAAAGGAGTATAATAAGACTATAGTATGTTAAAACACATGTTGTAGGGGCTGGTGCAGTAGATCTGATGTGTGTTTGTGATGATGGATATGTGTAGTTCGTAGTTTAAAAACTCCAATAAAATTTATTAAAAAAAAAAAAAGAAAGTACCTAATCTCCATTGGAAGTCATCCCAATGGATGGCCATCTCCACTTTCCTTAGCAGGAAATTCCACATTTTTACCGTAAATTGTCTGAAGATACATCCTTTAATCTGTCCCACAGATCTTGTTCATGGAATGACCATGGCTTCGCATGTGATCTCTCCATGTCCACTTTCTCAACATTGTGCATAAACACCTCTATCATGTTTCGCCTTGCTTGACTTTTCTCCAAGCTCAACAGTCCCAGTTGTTGTAGCCATGTTCCCAATATCATAGTCTCAGGATCATACACCAAAGATTTGCACAAGTTAAGCAAGATTATCTATCTATCTATCTATCTATCTATCTATCTATCTATCTATCTATCTATCTCAGTTTTCAACAAATTTTGGCAGTTCTGTTTTCTATTGTATTCTTTTATGCCAACCATGAAACATGGAGTTTGCCTTATTCACAGCCATGGGTTGACATTTTCATCGAGTTGTTCACTGGCAGCCCAAGCTCCCTTTCTTGTTCAGTCAATGCTACCTCCAATTGCATCATCCTGTATTTGTTGCTGGGATTTTTTTTGCCCCAATTTGCACTATTTTACCCTTGCCTACATTGAACTGCATTTGCAATTATATTGCCCACTCTACCTTCTGGGAGATCCCATTCGAGCATCATCTCATTCGTTTTGGTTTTAAGTATCCCCAATGCTTTAGTGCCATCAGCAAACCTGAGTACTTCACTACTTATTCACAGATCATTTCTGAATTGGCTGAAAAGCCTGAGTCCTCATACAGAACGCATTATCTTTGGGCCTTTTCTGAAAGCTAATCTGAATAGGAAGATGGGGATGTTTCTCCTGCTCTATACAGAGGGGAGTTGCATGCATGATGCCCCACATCAGCTGCTCCTGCTGTAGTTGTTTTTGCTGTGCTGAGAGACAAAAGAATGTTAGAACTCAGAATGAGATTTTTCTCCACTGCAATTATCTGATTAACTAACTCTGATTAACTATCCTTCTCACAGAGACCCAAGGAATATCCAGAAGCTTACAGAAAGATAATACAGTTGTGGTATTTCATAAAAGCTATCCATAGAGCTCAGAGCAGTACTGGAGAGCCAGGATTCTATCCCACAAAGGGCTGATATTCTTAAGCTTTATAAGACTTTTTTGGGTTTCTACAAGGAGGAGATATTAATAATGACTTTACTTGTCTGAAACTTCTAGTTTCATCTTGTTTCAAATCATATTTCCTTTTTCTACATTACTTGCTACAACAGCATAGGAAATGGTGAACACCTCCACTGGGATGTAGGCCTGTATAAAGCTCCCTAAGCCTCAACATCCAGGAACGTAAAAACCAGGAAATTACAAGAGATGCTCTCATGTATGTTTCACCACTTTTTCACTATGATCCATGTCCATTCAAAGCAGATGATGACTACGTGATTCTGGGATGCCAATTGCACCTGAAGAAAACAGGAATATGTGTCTCAGTGGGCATTTCTTTTCTCCAAATGTTGGTTTCTGGCTATTGCTGCTTCGGCTGCTACCTCGTTTTGCATGCAGGACAGATGCTGTTCACATCAGGAAATCTTCTAGTAATTGCAGACTGGGTAACAATCTCATGGGCTGCAATGAGTTTCTTCAAGAGGAAGACCTCAGATCTTCTCGTTTTGCATGCAGGACAGGTGCTGGTCATCACCACACAAAATCCCCATCTAGTAATTGCAGATGGAGTGGCCTTGACATGATCTCCCACAAGTTTTATCAAGGGGGAGACCTTCACATTGGAGGAATTGCTTCTGCGTTTGTCTTCCTGCATACCCCAACAACTTTCCATGAAAAGCCAACTCCTATGTTCATGAAAAATCACAAGTAAGGCCCTCTACTATGATGTAGCATACTTTTTCTTAAAGAATAGTAACACACACAACAGCTATTACAGAATGTCCATTCATCATACGCTCTTTGATTGGTCTTCTGCTTATATAATTAGCTAATGTTGTCATCATTGCAAACTCGGCCAACTTATTTTTCCAATCTCCAAAACCTGGACATTGGGGTGTTTACCAGTTAGAAGCAATTGTAATTCTTGCTGTGGGTGTCATGTATTTAAATAACTCTGAAATCTTTGAGAAAGTGTTTTGCATTATATTAAAAATAATATTCTTAGAATACATATGAAAGTTAATGTGAAAGTTTTTTGAATTTTCACAAGTATCAATTTCCAAAATCTTTTACCATATTTTTCGGTCTATAAGATGCGCCTGATCATAAGACGCGCCTAGTTTTTAGAGGAGGAAAACAAGAAAAAAAATATTCTGAATCAAATGGGCACATAATCACAGGCACATTCCCCATCACTTCCCCATGGGCTGCACATCTGACAGACTTACTGCACACACATATTCGCTCTATAAGACGCACAGACATTTCCTCTTTTGAGGGGGGAAAAAGTGAGTCATAGAGCAAAAAATACGGTAATTTCATCACTAGATCAACAGATATGGTAGAAAGTCCGATTTAATTTATGGTGTCCTTTCCCCCCGTTTATCTTTTTGACTAATGTACCACCAAATTCATCATCATCATCATCATCATCATCATCATCATCTTATTTCAATTTTCTTTTAATGCTTGACTGACTGTGAATTTAATGTCTTCCTTTCATTAAGTTTCCAATTGGGCATACGATATTCCTTCTTCAAGGTTCTGCATTCAAGTTATCATATATTCCTTAACTTGTTGTGTTTCTGTGTCAAACTGAAGTAATCTCTTCTAAACTTTCTGAACAAATGATCCTTTTGTTTCATAATCAGCTTTTCAAATTTCACCAGGTCTCTTACAATTCAGGAGAACCAGGCTCAGATCCACACTTGGCTACGAAACTGTATGGATAATTTTCAGCTACTCACTCTCTCTCACTCACTACCACTCTGGATTGTTGTTCTGGCAATACAATGGTGGCAAGAGCTGGGTATAAGGTGGTCTGAGTTTTACACAAGACAAGTAGACATAGAGAAATGGCTTGGTTTAAAATTATAGTGTTGAGTGAGCGAGATGTGTGGCTCTGTTTATATGTGCTTAATATCCAACAGGTCAGCTTGCTGGGATGAGTGGTCATATTAAAATTATCAGTGAAGGGGAGGAAAATTCATCTAGCATTGTCTCAACAAAAGCATAGTTTTGTAAACCTCTATCTTTTCTCTCCTTTTCCCTCCTCAAAGCTGAGGTCCCCCAATTTGGACAGATGCTTTGGGAGGCCTGTTTTATCCACTGTAAACCATTTGGTACCATCAGTGAATTCAGCAAACTCAGTGCCCAATCCTAATTCCATACCAGTGACAAACAAGTAGAAAAGCACTGCCACATTCCACTTCCCTGTGGGCATGACCTGGTTCAATCCTTAAGCATAATTTCTCTCTCATTTTATTTATTTATTTATTTATTTAAGCATTTCTATGCCGCCCCATCGCAACAAAGCCTCGGGGCGGCTTACAGCATATAAAATACAAAAAATAAATACAACAAATATTTAAAAACCAATCTATCCTCTCCCCCACCCCCGGTGCATCTCAGCGAACCCAAAATACAATCAAATTAAATATACCTCAATTATAAACAATGAACCACAACATTCGAAAGATAACGCAAGTTAAATTATAAACAAATACAACCAATAACTAAACAATAATCAAATACAAAAACACATAATTGACTAAAACAAGTAGACAAATTAACAATTAAAATAAGACTTGAATAAAAAGGTCTTCACCTGGCGCTGAAAAACAAATAACGACGGTGCCAGGCGGACCTCTCTGGGGAGCGCATTCCACAATTGAGGTGCCACCGCTGAGAAAGCCCTCCTCTGGCTACTCACCCTCTTAATCTCATTCACTGAGGGTTCCCGGAGGAGGGCCTCTGTTGCAGATCTCAGAGGGCGGGAGGGCATATAAGGACGTAAGCACTCCATTAGCTATCCAGGTCCCAAGCCATTTAGGGCTTTATAGGTCAAAACCAACACCTTGAATTGGGCCTGGACTTCAATTGGGAGCCAGTGGAGCTGACGGAGAACTGGGGTTATATGAGAATAACACCCAGTCCCCGTCAGCAACCTGGCAGCTCTATTTTACACCAATTGAAGTATCCGGACCGTCTTCAAGGGCAGCCCCACGTAGAGTGTATTGCAGGAATCTAGTTGAGAAGTCACCAGCGTGTGTGTCACTGCCACCAGGCAGTCATAGTCCAGGAAGGGATGCAGCTGATGTATCAGCCGAACCTGTAAGAAAGCACTCCTCGCCGCTGTCGTCACCTGGGCCTGCAACGACAGCTTCGGATCGAGAAGTACTCCCAAGCTGCGGACCCTGTCCTTTAGAGGGAGTGCAACCCCATCCAGGACAAGGCCCAAGTCCCCCATTTCAAGGCCTGAACCTCCCAACAGGACCTCCGTCTTGTCTGGATTGAGCTTCAGTTTATTGGCCCTCATCCAGCCCATTACCTCAGCCAGGCACCAGTTCAGCACAGCTACTGCCTCACCTGGATCAGTAGAGAACAAGAGGTAGAGCTGGGTGTCATCAGCGTACTGATGACTCCGCAGCCCACACCTCTTAATGACCTCTCCCAACGGTTTCGTGTAGATGTTAAATAGCAAGGGGGACAAAATGGAACCCTGCAGTACCCCATGGCATAGCTGCCATGGTGCAGAGCCATAGTCCCCCAGCACCTCCTTCTGGAATTGGCAATTGAGATAGGAGCGGAACCACCGCCATGCGGTGCCTCCAACTCCCAATCCTGCAAGCCTATCCAGGAGGATACCATGGTTGATGGTATCAAAGCCGCTGAGAGGTCCAGGAGATCCAACAGGGATGCACTCCCCCTGTCTCTCTCCCTGCACAGGTCATCGTACAGGGCAACCAAGGCAAATTCAGTGCCATACCTGGGTCTGAAACCGGACTGAAATGGGTCCAGATAATCAGTCTCATCCAAGAGTGCTTGGAGTTGTCCCACCACCACCTGCTCTAGTACCTTGCCCAGAAAAGGGATGTTGGCCACCAGTCTATAATTGGCCACCTCTGGATCCATGGATGCCTTCTTTAGGACTGGCAGGACTACCGCCTCCTTTAGGAGTGCAGGCACCCAGCCATCTCTTAAAGAGGCGTTGACCACCTCCAGGATCCAGGGTCCAATCCCGTCCTTGGCTGTCTTAAGTAGCCAGGAAGGGCATGGGTCTAGTAAGCAAGTGGTAGGGCGTACTCGTCCAAGCACCTTGTCCACATCATCAGGCCGCAACAACTGAAATTCATCCATTAAGTGTGGACTAGATGGTTTCGATGGCAATTCCCCCGCAGAATCTGATTCCAAAGTGGAGTCGAGCTTGCAGCATATCTGAATGATTTTCTCCCGAAAATGCTTGGCAAACTCGTCACAGCGGACCTTCGAGGGCGGCACCAGCTCTTTCTTAGGGCCTGGATGTACTAGGCCCTGCACCACTTGAAAGAGCGCCGCCACACGGCATTGTGAGGAAGCAATGGAAACATAGAGGAATTTCTTCTTCGCCATCCTCACCGCCACAGCATAGGCATGATAGTGTGCACACAAGTGTGTTCGGTCAGATACCCATCGTGATCTCCTCCACCTGTCCTCTAGTCCTCTCCCAGCCTGCTTCATTGCCCGTTAGCAGCAGCTAATAGGGATACTCATCCCTATTAACTGCTGTCTCCTTGTCTGACAAGTAATTGATCCAAAGGATGATCGCTTCTCTGATTTCATGATTGCTAAATTTACTTAAGAATATTTGGTGAAAAATTTTGTCAATGTCTTTTGGTGGTGCAGACAAACCATATCTACTGGATTATCTGACTTCCACTTAATCGCTGGCTAATATCCTTAAAGAATCTAAAATTGTCTAACTCTGTTGAAGCCATATTGCTTCATTTTCAGCATTCCTTGACCTTCTGTATACTAACCAAATGTATCCCATAAATGTCTTCCCACCATTTTCTTAGGACAGTAAGTTAAACTAGAAGGAAGGAAGGGAGGAAGGAAGGGAGGGGAAAGAAAGGGGAAAATGCACTATTCTGTTATAGTAAATCAGTTGTAGGCTGTGATCTTCAAGACATTTTTTTGCAATATTCATGAAGGAGTTCAATTGATTTCTTTAAAAACTCTACGGGGCACATCATCTCATCCCATGTTGATTTTCATTTCCCTGCTCATCTGGCAATAAAGTTGAGAATTCTTTATCTTTCCAAAGAGATTGCCTAATGTACATTTTAAAAAACCTCAATGTATGTAAATTCAACACAGGTGGAATTAAGGAAGGAAAAGGTAATAACCAGGGAGTGTTTTGCAACAGAAAATATTCCAGGAGTAAAGGAGAACAAGGAAAGCTAAGACTCTACCATGCAATCTTGAATACTGCTTCTTTACATACTGCCGGAGACCAACTGCTGTTCCATCCCAGATAAGCTGACTAGAAAATATTAAGAACTTTTAAGTATTGCAATAGATTTTCATTGTTTCAAGATCTTCAAAAATGGTTACTCATTTCTTACAAGGTATGACCCTTTTCTTGCAGTGTGATGGCAAAAAACTATCAACATATCTTAGCCATGGCATTTGCCATCAAGGAGATCGATGAAAATCCCACAGTTTTACTGAATGTCACCTTGGGGTTTCACTTTTACGAGAGCTACTGCAATCAGCAAATTACTAATCTGGGCACTCTTGGTCTGCTTTCTACACCCCATAGATGTCATCCCAACTACAAGTGTGTTACACCCAATAATTTGATTGCCATCATTGGAGGGATTTATGCTGTCATCTTTCCTGTTATTGCTACAATCTCAGGCACTTACAAGATTCCTCAGGTACCAGGTTGGAGTTTTCATCTTCACTCACAAATGACAGGAAGAACATGCTTTGACTTATGGCCTAAGGATACTTACCACCATCCCCCTCCCAAAGAGTTTCTTCACTTAAGGGAAGAAGGAAAGCATATTCATAACTCCATGATGACCATCCATTCATAAAATCCCACTTTTTTCTATTTCAGCTCAGTGCTGCAATGTTTTCTCCAGTTTGGGGTGAAAAATCACCTTTCCCTTATTTATACCAGATGGTCCCAAATGATGCTTATCAGTATGCTGGGATTGTTCAATTGCTTGTGCATTTCAAATGGATGTGGATTGGCCTCTTCATTATTGATAGCATTGATGCAGAAGAATGTTTGCAAGGATTGTTGCCAATCTTTTCAAAAGGAGGCACCTGTGTTGCTTTCATATATTCATTTCAGTTATTTCAAATATTGCCACCAAGTATAGTGGAAAAACATTCCAGTTTCATGAAAAGCCAAGCCAATATATTCCTTTCTATTACTGCAGATACATGTGTGCTTGACATAGCCTCTTTTCTTCAGAGAGCAGATCTTGACTCACCTAGAAGTAAAGTCTGGATTATGGTGGCATGATGGGATTTCACAATAATCACAAATCAAGCATTTCATGACATATAGCCCTTCCACAGGATGCTATCCTTTTCAGTTCACTCAGATGAGCCATTGGGATTCAGGGCTTTCCTTCAGGGTGTGAATCTTTCCTGGGACAATAATGGTGAATTTGTCCAGGCATTCTGGGAGGAGGTCTTCCAGTGCTCCTTGAAGAAATCCGGCAACAGTGAAGGATTTATGAAAGGCTGCAGTGAAGAAGAGAAACTGGAGAGCCTTCCTGGACCCTTCTTTGAAATGAGCATGACTGGCCCCAGCTACAATGTCTACAATGTGGTCCATGCTGTGGCAAATGCTCTGCATTCCATGCATGCATCACAATCCAAACAGAAATTGTAGGTGTCTGGACAAGTGTTGGAGGCCCACAATGTACTTCCATGGCAGGTATTTTAAATGGAAAATCCACTCTGTATTCTATGGATATAGAGGTGACTGTGGAGATGGGAAACAGCCAGTAAACAGGATTTACTTCATGTTGTGTTAAGAAGTATTTCCTCTAATCTGTCCTAAACCTCCCACAAATCAGGTTCATGACTTTAAGCTCTATCTCCCCACTTTCTCCACACTGTGCATTAAACACCTATATCATGTCTCCCCTTGCTTGCCTTTTCTCCAAGCTCAACGGTCCCAGTTGTTGAAGCCACTCAGCACAGGGGAGATCCTCCAGCCCCTTGAACATTTTCCTTGTCCTACTCTGTACTTTTTTCAAAGTCAGTAATGTTCTTTTTTAGGAAAAAGAACACAGACCACAACAGAACTTGAAATTCCAAGTGCATTTGCACCAAAGATCTGTCTAAGAGGAGTAAGAGTTTGGCAGTTCTACTTTTTGTTCTGTCCCCAATATTTCCTACCATGGAATTCACCTTCTACACAGCAGCAATGCATTGGGCTGTCATTCTAATTGTGCTTTCCATTACTACCCAAAGATCCCTTCCTTGTTCAGTCACTGCTACCTCCAATCCCATCACCCTGTGTTTGAATGTGGGAATTTTGCCCCAACATGCATTACTTTTCACTTGCTTATTTTGCAATGCATTTGCCATTGTGATGTTTATTTCCCCAGCTTTATGAAATCCCTTTGCAGTTCCTCACAAACCCTTTTGGGTTTAATTAACTCCTTCATGCATCACTGCCTTGTCGTTGTGAAGGGGCTTACATAACTCAATGAAGCTATTAGCTATGCTGTGCAGGGTCACCCAAGATGGACAGGTCATAGCAGAGAGCTCTGACAAAATGTGATCAACTGGAGAAGGAAATGGAAACCTACTCCAGTATCTTTGCCATGAAAATCCCATGGACAGTACCAAAAGGCAAAAAGATATGACACTGGAAGATGAGCTCCTCAGGTTGGAAGGTGTCCAATATGCTACTGGGGAAGAGCGGAGGGCTAGTACTTATAGCGCCAAAAAGAATGAAGCAACTGGGTCAAAGCCGAAAGCACACTCAGTTACAGATGTATCTGGTCAGAAAGGAGAGTCCAGTGGTGTAAAAATCTATACTCCATAGGAACCTGGAATGTAAGATCCATGAATCAAGGAAAGCTGGCTGTGGTCAAACAAGAGTCGACAAGACTGAAGATCAACATCTTAGGAATCAGTGGACTAAAATGGATAGGAATGAGTGAATTTAATTCAGAGGACCCTCAGGTATAATACTGCGAGCAAGAATCCCTCAGAAGAAATGCAGTAGCCTTCATAGTCATTAAAAGAGAGGGAAAAGCAGTACTGGGATACAATCTCCATAATGACAGAATGATCTCAGTTTGACTCCAAGGCAAACAATTCAACATCACAATAGTCCAAGTCTATGCCCCAATCACTGGTGCTGAAGAGGCTGAAGGTGACCAGTTCTATGAAGACCTACAACACCTTCTAGAATTAACTCCAAAAAAAATGATGTCCTTATCATCATGGGGGATTGGAATGCTAAAGTAGGAAGTCAAAGGATAACTGGAATAGAGAGAAACAAGATGGTGTCGGAACAAGACAGATGTGATTAGCTATCTCTGCTAATCACTCCAGTGTTATCCAAGCAGGGGTCAGAAGACTCAATCAAACCCTGTAGGGGTGAATATAGGTTATCTGGGCATGTTTTGGCTGGATGTGGGGTGGCAATCCCATATCAGCTAAGAACAATTCAAGTGTCTCAGCTGGATGATACAAGAGGTTTTTTAGCCTCTGCAAGTTCTCAACATCTTATTAGTTTAGTGTGGAATTTTTACAAGCTGGATAAACATTGGAACTGCTGAGTAAATATTTTCTTAGGTTATCTTTTTCTGCAATTATACCTGTGGGAAAGCCTAGCACAAAGATTGAAGAAGAACCCTCCTAATTGTTAAGCGGCGACAGAGATGAAGAAATTTATTTGAGATTAAGACACTTGTGTGAGTTGAATTGAAACTTTTTTGTAAACATGTCAAGGATTTAATTTTATTAAATATATATGGTGCAACTAGACAGAAGTACAAGGATATAATTTGAAAAGAAGGGAAGGGAGAAGTGAGGGAAGGAATCTTTATTTTCTCTCCTGCACTTTGGGGACCACTGCCAAAGCATTTGGTAACCTGCCAACCCTTTGTCTGATTGTGTTATTGAGATCATGGCTTCGCTCCAGGAATCTCTCCTAAGAATTGACCAGTTAATGTTAAATTTGAAATTTTCTCAGAAATATTTTTGACTAAAATCGAGGCTTTTGTCATGTGGGAGGAAAAAACTATTGTTCAAACTGAAACACAACAGAGTATCCAGCAACAGCTATGTGAAAAAGCCGAAAAGGTAGATAAAGAAACGAAAATAGCAAAACCAATAAATAACCTGTTATCAAGTTCGTCTGATGAATGGCAATTTCGGCAGGAAGGTGTGTTTACTTTTTCTGACAGACGGATGAACTTTGTAATAACTATAATTGACTCGGAGAAGGGAGTGAAGATTTTACAGCAAGAAAGGAAGTCATTGCGAATGATTAATGTTTTCCAACAGATGATACAAGCTCCGGATTTCAAATAGCGACTGGATTTGGAATAGTCTGGCAGGGGTGTGAAACAGAAATGTCTGTTTGAATGATGTAAATGGCCTGATATGTTTATTGTGGTATGAAATGGCTAAGATATATGATTTTAATGGTGGAAGCTCATTTATTTTTAAGTGTGTGGAACTATGAAGTGATGTAGGTCTTAAGGGAAGATGAAGGATTCATTCCCCTTCCCTTCTGCTTTTTTCTGTCTCTTCTTTTGCTTTCTCTTTCTTATTTTGCCTTAAAGTTTAAAGATGAATGACTAAGAGCCAAACTGCATGACTTTTTTGTTTGTGAAATGTTAGAATATAAATGACTATTACGGGAGTAAGATGAGCTGTGCTAAACAGAGTCAAGCGTGAACATGAGATTTCTTTCTATTTCACTTCCACTTTTTAGTAGACATTAGATTGGAATACTGGTAAGCAAAAAATTATTTGATTGTATTTGTAATTAACATTTCCTATTAAATTAGCTTAAAGAAAACCTGTTTAAAGAACATAATAGATAATTGCTGTTGTTAAATTGGGTAGATAAGATGTCATTAAAGGAGATGAATGGATGCTAGACATGTGAACATGAACCTCTCTTTTTTTCTTTCTTTTTTAGTGGATATTAGATTAGAATATTTGTAAGCAAAGAATGCACTCGATCATATTTCTAATTATTATGAGGAGTCTATTTGTTTAATACTAGAAAAATGAAAAGGTTTGGAACTGTGTAGAGTTGGTCAGGCTGAAATTTTTATTAAAAAAGAAAGATACTGACTTTTACAAAACTTGGAGAGTCTTTCCTCAAATATGAAGAACAGGACTTTGTAAGAAATGGATGAGCTGATTCTATTACAGAAGGAGAAAGAAGATAGTGACGTCTATCAAATTTTGGACTTTTGTTTATTATTTGCTGGAGAAATGGGACCTGGCTTAGATCCAAAAAGGTTTTTTTTCTCAGACTTTTTAAATGAATTTGAAATGATCACAGAATGTTAAAAGATGTGTAATAAGTGGCTGACTCAGTAGTTTCGATGTTTGTGATAATGGATGTTTAAGTACTTTTTGAAAATTAATAAAAAGTCATATTAAAAAAAAAAGAGAGAACTGGAATAACAGGAAAGTTTGGCCTTGGAGTACAAAATGAAGCACAGCACAGCCTGCTAGAATTTTGTCAAGAAGATACAATGCTCATAGCAAACACTCTTTTCCAACAACCCAAGAGACAGCTCTACACCTGGACATCACCAGATGGTCAACACAGAAATCAGATTGACTATGTGCTCTGCAGCTGAAGATGGAGAAGCTCTATACAGTCAGTAAAAACAAGACCAGGAGCTGACTGTGGCTCAGATCATGAGCTTCTGGTTGCAAAGTTTAGGCTTAAATTGAAGAAAGTAGGGAAAAGCACTAGGTCATTCAGGTATGACCTAAATCATATCCCTGATGAATATACAGTAGAGGTGACAAATATATTTAAGGAATTAGATCTGATAGACAGAGTGCCTGAAGAACTATGGATGGAGGTTTGCAACACTGTACAAGAGGAAGGAACTAAAACCATCCCAAAGAAAAAGAAATGCAAGAAAGCAAAATGGCTGACTGAGGAAGCTTTACAAATAGCTGAGGAAAGAAGGGAAGTGAAAGGAAAGGGAGAAAGAGAAAGACACACCCAACTGAATGCAGAATTCCAGAGAACAGCTAAGAGAGATAAGACTGCCTTCTTAAATGAACAGTGCAAAGAAATAGAAGAAAACAATAGAATAGGGAGGACCAGAGATCGCTTCAGGAAAATTGGAGATATAAAGGGAACGTTTCATGCAAAGAGGGCATGATAAAGGACCAAAATGGCAGGGACCTAACAGAGGCAGAAGAGATTAAGAAGAGGTGGCAAGATTACACAGAAGAACTATACAAGAAAGACCTTAACATCCCTGATAACCATGATGGTGTGGTCACTGACCTTGAGCCAGACATCCTGGAATGTGAAGTCAAATGAGGTTTAGGAAGTCTGAGCAACAACAAAGCTAGTGGAGGTGACAGTATTCCAGCTGAGCTATTCAAAATCCTAAAAGACGATGCAGTAAAAGTGCTACACTCAATATGCCAGCAAATTTGGAAAACTCAACAGTTGTCACAGGATTGGAAAAGGTCAGTTTACATTCCGATCCCCAAGAAGGGCAATGCCAAAGAATGGTCAAACTACCGCACCATTGCACTCATTTCACATGCTAACAAAATTATGATCAAAATCCTACAAGCTAGGCTCCAGCAGTATGTGGACCGAGAACTACCAGAAGTACAGGCAGGATGTCGAAGAGGGAGTGAAACTAGAGATCAAATTGCCAACATACGCTGGATCATGGAGAAAGCTAGGGAGTTCCAGAAAAACATCTACTTCTGCTTCATTGACTACACTAAAGCCTTTGATTGTGTGGATCACAACAAATTGTGGCAAGTTCTTAAAGAGATGGGAGCACCAGACCATCTTATTTGTCTCTTGAGAAACCTGTATGTGGGTCAAGAAGCAACAGTGAGAACTGGACACGGAACCATTGATTGGTTCAAAATTGAGAAAGGAGTTTGGCAAGGTTGTATACTGTCACCCTGCCTATTTAACTTATATGCAGAGCACATCATGAGAAAGGCGGGGCTAGATGAATCACCAGTTGGAATCAAGATTGCTTGGAGAAATATCAAAAACCTCAGATATGCAGATAATACCACTCTGTGAAGTGGTATCAGTGAAGAGGAACTAAAGAGCCTCTTGATGAGGGTGAAGGAGGAGAGCACAAAAGTTGGCTTGAAACTCAACATTAAGAAAACCAAGATCATGGCATCCCGTCATCTTACTTCCTGGCAAATAGATGGGGAAGAAATGGAGTTAGTGACAGATTTTTTTTCCTGGGCTCCAAGATCAATGCAGACGGGGACTGCAGCCAAGAAATTAAAAGATGTTTGCTCCTGGGGAGGAAAGCTATGGCAATCTAGACAGCATACTGAAAAGCAGAGACATCATGCTGTCAACAAAAGTGCATATAGTCAAGGCTATGGTTTTCCTAGTTGCAATGTATGATTGTTAAACTTGGACCATAAGGAAGACTGAGCACAAAAGGATTTAAGCCTTTGAATTGTGGTGGTGGAGGAGACTCTTGTGAGTCCCTTGGACTTCAAGGCAATCAAACAGGTCAGTCCTAGAGGAGATCAACCCTGACTGCTCTTTAGAAGGCCAGATCCTGAAGATGAAACTCAAATAGTTTGGCCACCTAATGAGAAGGAAAGACTCCCTGGAGAGGAGCCTAATGCTGGGAACAATAGATGGCAAAAGAAGAAGGGGATGGCAGAGGATGAGGTGGCTAGATGGAGTCACTGAAGCAGTTCATGTGAGCTTAAGTGGACTCCAGGGGATGTTGGAGGACAGGAAGGCTTGGAGGAATGTTGTCCATGGGGTCGCGATGGGTCGGACACGGCTTCGCGACTAACAACAACAATAACCATGAATACTTCTGAGTCATCAACAATCTTTCCCACTTCACTGCTAATTTCCAGCTAATTTGTGGACACTCCAGAAAGCCTGAGTCCTCATCCTGAGGCCTGTGGGATTCCACTGGTTGTATCTCCCAGCTGGGAGAAATGGCCATTTATTCCCACTCTCTGCTATCTGTGATGATCTAGACCATTTTCCTTTTGCACTTCACTGAGTGCTAATCAGAATAGCAAGCTTGGAGATGTTGCCCATTCCCTGGACACAGGGAAGCTAGGTGCAAGAAGTCCTACATCAACTGTTCCTGCTGCCGCTGGTTTGCTTCTACACAGTAATGGTAGAACTCAGAATGAGATGAATTCCCTGTACGTATCATGAGTCTGATTAACTCTCCTTCTTACAATGCCCCAAGGAATATCTAGAACTTACAGAAAATTAATATGAAGCGTGTAGAATTTTATAAAATCTTTCCATAAAGCACGGCGGAGTTACACCAAAGAAGCAGAGATTCTGTCTTCGAAAGTGCTGATACTATTATGTTTCATATTTCTTTATGGGGTTCTACAAAGATTGAATATTAATAATGACTTTACTTGTCTGAACCAGCTAGCTTTATCATTTTGCTAAGCATATTTCCATGACATATATTGCATGGTACATCTTTATAGCAAAGGGGTAAAATCTCTAATGTGATGTAGACCTGCGTAAAGTACAAAGGAAATGGCCTCAACATCCAGAAATAGAAACAAAAACAGAAAATTGCTATGGATGTCCTAATATATGTTTCACCATTTTTTTCATTAGGGTCCACTTCCATTCACAGCAGATGATGGACTGGTAATTCTGGGATGGCAATTGTTCCTGGAGAAAACAGGGATATGTGTCTCAATGGAAATTTCTGTGCCCCAAATAATGGTCTTTCTGGTATTGCCACTTGGTCTGCTGCCTCATTTTGCATGCAGAACAAATTCTGTTTATCATAAAACAAAATGTCCATCTCGTAATTGCATATTAAATGGCCATGTCATGAGCCATCACAAGTTTTATCATGGGGGAGACCTTCTCATTGGAGGAATTGCTTCTGTGTTTGTCTTCCTGTATAAATATACAACTTTCCATGAAATGCCAACTCCTATGTTCATGAAAAATCACAAGTAAGCCCATTTTCTGTATGTTATATGGTTCTTATTGTTAAAGAATAGTAACACAGAACAGCTATTTAAGAAACAGATAGTGACAGAATGCTAAAAAA
The DNA here is from genome assembly GCA_023646645.1 of Varanus salvator macromaculatus. Taxonomy (NCBI): domain Eukaryota; kingdom Metazoa; phylum Chordata; class Lepidosauria; order Squamata; family Varanidae; genus Varanus; species Varanus salvator. The sequence continues at coordinate 584,558 of JAIXND010000782.1, forward strand.
TCTTCAGTACATTTGATGAGAAATTAGTTTAGGTTCAATAAGAAAAATGGTACAAAGACTATGATTTTATTTTTATTGTTAAGAAGTAATTCATTTCCCCCATCACATGGAAAATGCATAATATAAGGAGATCACTAAAACTAAAAAATACAGAAGCTTCCAAAATATACTTTGAAATCTATTCCTAGTAATGCATCTTGAACAGGAACCATGAGTAGTATATCTTTCTGTAATGAAATAATGAAAAAACATGCTTTGGAGCTTATGCATCATTTCTGTGTTTGTTTTCTATAAATAAATAGGAAAAAATATAGGCAACTATACTTGAAAAGAAATTTTATCTTAAAAATAGAAACCCTTGATTTATTTACTTGCCAAGTATGTTTACTTGCTTATTAAAATTTGACCATGACTGCTAAATTTACTGAACTGTCTTTGGTGAAGGATTTTGTTGAATTAATTTTGGATATGGATTTAAATAATGTCTATTGGATTGCACCCCTTCCATGCATTTTCTGACATCCTTAAAAAATCTAAAATGATAGTGACAGAGGTCTAACTTTGGCAAAGCCCAATTGATGTATTTTCACCATTGCTTGTCCTTTCTATGCCCAGCACTTCTTTTAGCTCTATTTCTTTCATCAATTTTACCCAAAAAAATAAGGTGAACTAAGCAACCACACCTGCAACCATGTGGATCATTGTTGGAACATCATTAGAAAGCGGGGTGGGGGAGTGATAGAGAGCGAGAGCGCAAGCATTCTGTTCAGCATTCTCCAGTCTTCTGGTACAAGCTTTGATCCTCAAAGCAGATTTTACATTTTGGTAAGATCAGCAATGCAGCCCAATACACCTCTTTAAGAACTCTAATGGGCACATTACCTCATCCAATGTTGATTTTTCATTTCCATGTTCATTCTGTCAATAAGGCTGAGAATTTTATCGCTGAGCACATGTTTTTGTATCTGTCCCTCACTCTTCTTCCAGGAAAACATCAGTTCCAACATGCTGACCAATCACCAGCTTATTTTCTCATTCATTGTCTTCTGAAATTCATTTTCTGAGCTTTTATATGTATGTTTCCTGTGCATTATATTAAATTGCTTCTTTCCTTCTGGAGGAATGTTATATATTTCCAAACTGATCTTTTATTTAATGTTCATCAAAAAACAAAAACCAAAACCCTAAAACCCTAAAACCTCATAATGTGTCTAAATTCACCACAGGTGAAGTTAAGAAGGGAATGTGTAATAACCAAGGAGTGTCTTGCTACAGGAAATACTCCAGGACTAACAGAGAAGTGTAGAAAGGTGAAATGCTGCCATGTAATTTTAATTACTGTTCTTAACATACTGCAGAAGAGCAATTGGTGCTTCATCAGTGTTAAACATCACAAGAAAACATTAAGAACTTTCAGCTATTGCAATAGCTTTATTATATAGCATGTTATTTTCTTGCAGCACGATGGCCAAAAATTATCAACATATCTTAAGCTTGGCATTTGCTATCAAGGAGATCAATGAAGATCCCACACTCTTACTGAACATCACCTTGGGGTTTCACATTTACGAGAGCTACTGTAACCAGCAAATTGCTAGTATAGGCACCCTTGCTCTGCTTTCCATGACACAGATTCTACCCCAACTACAAGTGTGATGCACAGAATAATTTGATGGCCATCATTGGAGGGATATACCCGTTCCTTTCTCATGGGATTGCTAAAATCTCAGATATTTACAAGACTCCACAGGTAGGTTGGTATTCCTGAATTAGCTTCTTCACTCAATAATGGCAGAAAGAACCTGGTTTGCCTGCAGTTCTTTGACTCCTTTACTACATAGATTTTCCCCTTTTTGTTAGTGTAAGTTCCCTCTCGTCCAGTCCACCTCTATGGCATGAGTGCCATATTGTTAAATAGACTTAGAAATGGGAAGTTATTGTAGATGAAAATAAGCAAATGTAAAGACTCTGTCTTGTGCAAAAATTCTTCTTAATTCCCTTGTTTTGGCTTTCCACTCTCTGGGCCTGATTTTCTGCCAAGTGCATCCAGGGGTCATGAGGTGCTCACTAGGAATGAATTTGGCATCAAGGAGAAGGCAAAAAAGGTTGGGTGCAGGGAATGGCAGGCATTGTGCTAGCTCAATTTCCCACTTTCCCCATGTGCAAGAATGCCAGGTCACACATACTCAAACGGTGACCATACCTTGCTCCAAAAGAGGGTCAGTCATAGGATACTCAATTTTGAAGTGCCCACCAGGAAAGACCTCCCAACCCCCACACACATCTGCTTCAGAAGCAGCATCTTTTCCCTGCCAGCTACATCCAGACTTGTGGAATGGGCTTTCATGAGAGGTCGTTGGCGCCCCATAGGTGACGGTGTTCAAAGAAAGGCTGGACATGCACATGGTGGGCATGTCATGAGCGGAGCCGGATGGTGCCGGAGGTCAGACTAGATGGCCTGGGAGGGCCCTTCTGACTTGCTCTGTTTCTATGTTTCTGGGCTGCTGGTGCTGAAGCTGGAGAAGGTTGTCAGTTGTGAAACCAAGGCTTGGTGAAAATTTATGGATGCTCAGCTCTGACAGATGGGGCCAAGTACAAAAGGAAGTCCATGAATGTTTGGAGGAATGCATTCTAACTGGAGTTTATCCTATCCCTAGTGAAAAAAGATAAACTTTGAACAATTCATATACTATTCCCTAGCTGGGAATTTATTATGAAAATTGAACTGTGCTGCATACATCACAGAATATTTTTCCTTCACAATTTTCCTGTAAGTTGGATAACCTACACAATGTGTAAAAGAAAGCTGGTGACCTTCCCTGGGGAGACCAGCACAAACTCAGTGGCATCACCGAGAAGGGGCTATTCCCCCAAGCTGAAAGAAGACACACATAGAAACCCCCCTTTTCGCAATGCAAAGCAATATGCAAAGCATGGTAGCAAATACACCTTTAAATTGCCATGAAAGATGAACAGAAACCCAGCATAGATAATTTGGAGTTAGTATTCTTTTTTTTTTAATATGCTCCTCCTTCTACTACCAGAACTACTGATAATTATGTATGCAGATCAGGATGGCTTTACATCTTAAATAATTGTCATCTGTAACATAATTCTGAGGGAACCTGACCCATCCATAATTCCCATTACCACAGGAAGGGCCTCTGAGAGCCAACACTATTGGATTTTATTTTAATGGATAGGTTCCAGCCTGGCGGGGGGGGGGGGTGTCTGTACATTCCAGAAGTTTTGCAGCAAAGTAGGTATGCTGCACCTCTTCCTTCCATCCAATACAAACGTTTGATTTGCTGTTGCTGCTACCATGTTAACTCCAAGGGTTCTATGGATTTATCTGAATTCATACAGATCTTGTGGAAGCTAAGCTGGTCCCACAGTTGGTCATTACTTTTTCCTTCCACAAGTGATGGGCAAATGAGAGGAAGAGTGAGTGGCTTAGCCAGGAAGAAGTTTGCTCTGTCGCTGCAAGAAAAGTCAAGGAAGGAAAGCTGAAATACAGGGTTCTCCATGGTATTCATTGGTGGTGGGCATCCCTGGCATCATTGGGGTTTTGGGGGAGAAGAGTTGAGTGGTGTGAACATTCAAGTAGTGCATCAGTGCTGAAAATGAGCCAATTTTGTGTTCAGCTACAGTTAAGTTAAAAAATGAAAGCATCAAAATGGTCCATAATACATAAAATATCTTACTATTCTGTTTCAGCTCACTCCTGGAATGTTTTCCCCAACATGGGGTGAAAGATCACCATACTGTTCATACCAGATGGTCCCAAATGATGCTTATCAGTATGCTGGAATTGTTCAGTTACTTGTGCATTTCAAATGGACTTGGATTGGCCTCTTCACGATCAATAATCTTGATACACAAGCCCGTTTACAAAAATTGCTGTCAATCTTTTCAAAAGGAGGCATCTGTGTTGCTTTTATACACAAATTTCAATTATTTGAAAAACAAAGAGAGGAATCTGAACTGTTACATAGACTGGAAGAAAAATCAGCTTCCATGAAACGCCCAGCCAATGTTTTCCTTTCTATTACTGCACATACACATCTGCTTAAAATAGACTCTTTTCTTAAGATGTCAGCCCTTGATTCCCCTAGAAGTACAGTATGGATAATGACAGCACTATGGGAATTCACAATACATACCAGTCAAGCACTTCATGACATACAACCCTTTCACGGGATGCTATCCTTTTCAGTTCACTCAAATGAGCCACTGGGTTTCAGGGCTTTCCTTCAGAGTGTACATCCATCCTGGGACAAACAAGATGAATTTGTCCAGATATTCTGGGAGCAAGCCTTCAAGTGCTCCTTGAAGAAATTCGGCAATAGAGAAGGATTCACAAAAAACTGCAGTGGAGAAGAGACACTGGAGAGCCTTCCTGGACCTTTCTTTGAAATGAGTATGACTGGCCACAGCTATAATGTCTACAATGCAGCCCATGCTGTGGCACATGCTCTACATTCCATGTATGCTTTACAATCCAAACACAAATCACAGGTGTCTGGACAAAAGTTGGAGGCCCACCATGTACTTCCATGGCAGGTATTTTCTATTAAAAATGCAGTCTATATTTCTTTGGATAGAGAGGTGGTTGTTCAGAGTGGAAACCACTGCCAGGGCCACCTATCTTTTTCCCCACTGCAGGAAAAAAACAACAACTAAATCTGACAATGGAGTCTTTCTCAAAGTCCTTGAAAATTCATTCTTAGGGTCCAATTTATGACAGCAGAAATATTATAGTTCTCCTAATCAACTAGCGCTTTTCTCCAATGTCTGATCAATGGCTTTTTATTTTGGACAGTCTCATTAAGAGAGAATGGAGCAGAAAGACTTAGCCCTCCATGAAGTAGAATGATCTACTAAGAGAAGGTCTTTTCCCACTCCATTAATAAATGGGCTAGGCAAATCTACAAGGGAAGACATTGTATCCCTCTACTACCTAATGCTGCAGTATTGTATTTTTTGGGAGCAAGAGCAAAATACCTGCAAAATTTTGAACTTACCAAGGACAGGCACTTGTCATTGTTATATTCAGAACATTTTGCTGTCTATTTATATCTTTACTGCTTTGAATTTAGCTCCATCCCTTTCTACGGGACACCTCATTCAACAACAGTGCAGGAGACACAGTACAGTTTGATGAAAATGGAGAAGCGGTCACTAAATTTGATCTTAGAAACTGGATCATTTTTTCTAACCACTCTTTTGTGAGAATTAAAGTGGGAAGATTCAAGCCACAGAAATCCCCTGAAAAACAGTTAAGTGTCTCTGACAGAAATATTGTTTGGCCTGGGATGTTCAACCAGGTGAGACAGCAAGACACTTTTAATGTTCTTGACTCCTCGGACTTCCAATGACATTTTCAGTGGTCTGTGTTCAATGGCAACTGAACCTCTCAGAATACAGAACCTCTGTTGTGAGCCACCCCGAGGCTTGTGGCAAGGGGTGGCCTATAAATTTCCAAATAAATAAATAAATAAATAAATATTGGAGGCATGGGTTGGGTACATGACACTGTCCTCCTACCCTCTTCAGTCCTATGCACCATCAGATGACTGGAAGTTTTTGGCTTCAGTTCTAGACAAATTGATTCTAACTCCTCTGTTTTCTCGGAGTATTGAGTGTGAATCAAACCCACCCAATCTCTCCCACACACACACACAAACAGACAATTTCCTTGAAAAGCTCGGGAAATAAAAGAGGTTTGATGATGAATAGAGCACAAGAGAAATAAGAGGAACAAGCAAAAAAGAGCATATTTATGTGTACTGTATACTAGTTGTTACAGATGAAGTAGGCCTCCTTTCCTCCATCCATTGTATTTTCAAGAAGCCTTCCATTTAAGTTTTTTCCAGGTGTTTCAAGCATTGCTTTGAGGTTTGAAAATGAACCAAAGATGACTCCTTGGAGGCACATTGCAATGGTTTTGCATGACTGGTGTTTACTCAGTTGCTCTTTCTGCTCTTTTGGCAAAAACCATCACTGTGGTTCTGGCTTTTGTGGCCACCAGACCTGGATCCATAATGAGGAGATTCGTAGGCAAGAGGGTGGCAAATTGCATAGTCATTTCCTGCTCCTTGATTCAAGCTGCCCTGTGCATCCTTTGGCTGACTAAATGTCCTCCCTTCCCACACATGGATGTGTATTCACTGACTGAGGAAATTATAGCAGAATGCAGTGAAGGTTCTTTCACCATGTTCTACTGCATCCTGGGCTACATGGGCTTCCTGGCTGTGGCCAGCTTCAAAGTAGCTTTCCTAGCTAGGAAGTTACCAGACACTTTCAATGAGGCCAAGTTCATCACTTTCAGCATGCTGGTCTTCTGCAGTGCCTGGTTATCTTTTATTCCCTCATACATGAGTACAAAAGGCAAATATATGGTGGCTGTGGAGGTCTTCTCCATCCTAACTTCTAGCGCAGGCCTACTGAGTTGCATCTTTTTTCCTAAATGCTATGTCATTCTTTTAAGACCCGAGCTAAATATGAAAGATCAAATCATAAGGTCAAAATAAAATAAAGAATGAAAGGCACACAAATACACAATCAGGATGTATGACAACCTAGTTTGAATAAAATAATGATGAACCAACCAGAGTCATCCTTTCTTTCTGTCAAAATTGATGTAATGCCAAGAGGCATAACCCTTGCTTTTCAAGGTATAGGAGATGGCTTCCTGTACAGGAATACAAACCTCAGTGTCATACATTTTCCCATGGAAAGAATGGACTGCAATTTTCTTTTTGTTTTTTGATGGGAAATGTATTTCAAAGATAAAGATCAAAACAAAAACTGTCTACATAGGCAAATACTGAGAGAGATCATGATAATATGTCATTGAACACAAGTGGATAATCTGAGCAATCAAAGCTTGGATTGGATGTTTATATCAGTAAGAGATGTCATTGCTCCTCTATATCACAAAGGAAGAACGAAGTATAGAATTTAAACATCATTTATTTAATTATTTAATTATTTAGAATTTTTGTATGCCATCCCATTCTCCTGAGCCTCGGGACGGCTTACATACAATAAATAAACACAATGCAAATAGTGCACATAAAATCCAGATTCAACCTGGCTGCAAATTAAAAACCTATAGATGATATTAAAAATTGTTACAATATTGTTTAAATAAAAAGATCTTAGCCTGGCGCCAAAAAACAAATTATGACAGTGCCCGGAAGACCTCTCTGGGGCATGCATTCCATAGGTGTGGTGCCACTGCAGAGAAAGCTCTCCTCTGGGTACTTAGCCTCCTAATGTCATTCACAGAGGGTTCCCGGAGGAGGGCCTCTGCTGCCGATCTCAGGGGGTGGGAGGGCAAATATGGAAGAAGGTGTTCCTTTAGGTATCCAGGTCCCAAGCCATTAGGGGCTTTATAGGTGATAACCAGCACCTTGAATTGAGCCTGGACTTCGAGGGGGAGCCAGTGAAGCTGGTAGGGGTTATGTGAGAATAATGCCCAGTCCCTGTCAGTAATGTGGCTGCTCTATTTTGCACCATCTGAAGTATCCAGACTATCTTCAAGGGCAGCCCCACGCAGAGCGTGTTACAGAAATCCAATTGGGAAGTAACCAATACATGTGTCACTGTCACTAGGCAATCGTCCTCCAGGTAGGGACACAGTTGATGGATTAACCGAAGCTGAACGAAAGTGCTCCTCACCACCGCAGTCATTTTAGCTTCCAAAGACAGCTCTGGATCGAGGAGCACTCCCAAGCTACGGACCCTGTCCTTTTGAGGGAGTGCAACCCCATTCAGGACAAGGTCCAAGTCACCTACCCAGGAGCTCAAACCACTCACCAACAGAACCTCCGTCTTGTCTGCATTGAGTTTCAGTTTATTGGCCCTCATCCAGCCCATTACCTTGGTCAGGCACTGGTTCAGTACAGCCACTGCCTCACCTGGATTGGTTCAAAAAGAGAGGTAGAGCTGAGTATAATCAGCATACTGATGATTCTGCAGCCCACACCTCCTAATGACCTCTCCCAGTGGTTTCATGTAGATGTTGAATAGCAAGGGGGACAAAATGGACCCCTGCGGAACTCCATAGCATAGCTGCCATGGCACAGAGTCATAGTCCCGCAGCACCACCTTCTGGAATTGGTCATTGAGGTAGGAGCAGAACCACTGCCAAGCAGTGCCTCCTACTCCCACTCCCACTAGCATATCAAGAAGGATACCATGGTCGATGGTATCAAAAGCCACTGAGACATCCAGGAGGACCAACAGGGACGCACTCCCCCTGTCTTTCTCCCTGCACAGGTCATCGTACAGGGTGACCAAGGCAGATTCAGTACCATACCTGGGTCTGAAGCCAGACTGAAATGGGTCCAGATAATCAGTCTCATCCAAGAGTGCTTGGAGTTGTCCCGCCACCATCCGTTCCAACATCTTGCCCAGAAATGGGAGGTTGGCCACCAGTTTATAATTGGTGGCCATCTCTGGATCTATGGACACCTTCTTTAGGACCAGCCTGACTGCCGCCTCCTTAAGGGGGGCAGGCACATGGCTGTCCCTCAGAGAGGCGTTGATGACCTCCAGGATCAAGGCACAAATCCCGTGTTAGGCTTTGGTCTGTAGCCATGACAGGCAAGGGTCAAGCAAACAGGTGGTGGGACATACTTGTCCAAGCACCTTGTCCACATCATCAGGCCGCAACCACTGAAATTCATACAATAATACCTGACCAGACGGAGTCATTGGCACCTCCCCCATTGAAGAGGATACAAGTACCAAATGTATTCCTTTAATTTTTAATAGTGTACACTGCATTAGGAGTGAATTTAGTGTTATCCTCCTCTTTCTCACATTTGTAATTTATCGTTTGACCTCTTTTGGCCTAGTTCAGAACTGAATTCCAAATTGCATCATGGTGAGCATAAATGGCCGTCTGCTGTGACTGAAACTCGGGAGATGAGAAGAAACTGCATTTCTGCATTAGAATGGTATTAGAGCTGGAACTGCCTGAAGAAAGTGAAGTGGGTAAGTTAGAAAGATGCCATGAGTCAGTAAAAATATGAAAAGGAGCAGATCACAGGCACTAACAAATGTTAGTAGATTGCACTTGAATGTTTCAGACCATTGAAGGTTGAGGTGATTTTGCTAAAGTGAGATTTCACAGAAGCCTTCAATCACAATCCATTCATTGTGAAGATAACCTACAAACCATTATGTTCTCTTTCCTATAAAAAGGCATATTTTACGATTTTAATATATGCATGTTTAGATAGACAGATACACAGACAGGGAAGAAGGGAAGGGGAGAGGGAAGGAGATATAGAGAAACAGGAAGGGAATTAGGTAGTTTAATGGAAATGCAATGAAGCAGATGTATGTGAGCAGTGCAGTTTCCTGGGGTTACACTCTTCATACATGGCTATGTTGATGCTGTAAAGCCTAAATTGCATCTTCTCTCCATCTCTCTTCTGCACATCACTGTGCTTTCTCCTTGATTCAAGCTGGCTTGTGCATCCTTTGGCTGACTACATTTTCTCCCTTCCCACACATGGACATGCATTCACTGACTGAGGTTGTTATAGCAGAAAGCAGTGAGGGTTCTGTCACCATGTTCTGCTGTGTTGTTGGCTACATGGACTTCCTGGCTCTGGTCTGCTTCTCAGTAGCTTTTCTAGCCAGGAAATTACCAGACACTTTCAATGAGGTCAAAATCTTCACATTTAGCATACTGGTCTTCTGCAGTGTCAGGTTATCTTTTGTTCCTGCATGCATCAGTACAAAATCAAAATATCTGGTGGCCGTGGAGATCTCTGTCCTATCTTCTAGTGCTGGATTACTGGGTTGCATCTTTTTTTTCCTACATGCTACATTAGTGTATTCAGGTGTGTAAACTTGAAAGATAGTAAACATGAAACATGTAAACATAGTGTAAACATGAAAGATCAAATCATAGGAACAAAAACTTGCAAAGAATAAAAGATGCAGACTTCCACACACCAATGCATGCATACATATGCAATTAGAATGTGCATATAACTAGTCTGATTAGGATAAGGAAAAAACAGGAGTCACCTTCTGTCACCTTTGAAAGTATTATACGGAATGGAAAAATGTGGGGTCTGATCTATTCATATTACTTGAATATTTGTCTTTCTCAAGATACCAGAATGTATTTTGATAGAAGTATTAAATTGAAGGGATTGTCTGAAATCTGCAAAATTTTAAATCATATGGATATTTTGTCTTTCTTTTGCTGTACTCTGCATAGATCAGTTTTTGTGGATACGTTTAAATCTCTCACTCTCTTTCTTTCTATACACACACACACACACACACACACAGTGAGAGAGAGAGAGAGAGAGAGATTGCGAGAGAGAGAAAGAGCTATACATTTCATTGTTATCTGTTGAAAGTGATCCACTGAAAGTTTATGCAAGAAACTACTTTTCCTTTCTCCCTTCTTTTTTTTTAAATTTATTATTTAAAACATTTGTATGCTGCCCAATTGTGCCACAGCACTTCTTGGTGGGTCACAATTGCAAGAGAAAAACACAGTAACAACCAATAACAATACATTACACATAAACTGACAATGAAATACAAGCATAAATACAAAACAATGGTCATATGGCATTAGTTATTAATTTTTTTTTAAAGGAAGGTCTTCACCCGGCACCGAAAAGAAGGTAAGGAAGGCCTAGGCAAATCTCCTTGGATAGAGCATTCCTGATATGGGAATTATATCTGGAAAAGGTCCTGCAGGAAAAGGACCTGCCCCCAGCGGCCATCCCTCTCATCTCCTTAAGGAACAGCTCACACAGGAGGGCCCCCTATATAGATCTCAAAGGCCATATAGGCACATATGGGTGCAGGCACTCCTTAACCTGTATAGCTGTTTAGATCTTTCTGTGTCAACACAAGCACCTCGAATTGGGTCCAGGCCACAATTGCTAACCAATGAAGATCTTTCAGTATAGGTGATGTGTGGGCTGCTCTAGGGGCTCCTGTCACCAACTGAGTGGTCCTGCTCTGTACCAATTCTAATTTCTGGACCATCTTCAAGGGCAGCCCCATGTAGAGTGGATAGCAGTAATCTACTTTGGAAGTTACTAATGCATAAGTGATGGTTTTCAGACTGTATGTCCAGCTGGGACAAAGCTGGTAGCACCCCAGGACATGAAGCTCACCTGACATTCCAGGAAGAGACCCAGGTCCAGGAGCATCTCCAGACAGTGGACCCTGTCCCTTGGTGGAAATGCAACCCATCAAGGACAGGGCAACACCTGGGTGGGTTAAAGAACAAGGAAAGAGTGCCCAGATTTCATCAGTTGTTTTGTTGGTTTTACAACTGCAATACTGGCAGCACAAGCAAGGCTATTTCCCTCTTCTGCAATTATCTTGGTTCCTTTGATTAGCCATTCTCCTCATTAAGGCTGCAGAAATACCTAGAGGCATCAAGAAAAATTAGCAATACCACCGGACTGCCTTATAAATACACCTGTAACACTCAGAGAAGGACTGAGAAGCCAAAGGCACTGTCTGAGAATTGTTTGTTTTAAGGGGTGTCTGTACTACACAAATTTATTTCAAGCTATTTCTTCTGCTTTAACAAAGGGAAGGCACCCCCCCCCCCCCACCCGAGAATCTTGAGATGCACAGGTCAGAACATAAATGCAGGATGACCTGAGAAATAACCTCCTGGGCAATTAGAGCCTTACTAACTTACAGTCTTACTAACTGATTCATTTTTCATTGACTTCAGCTGCCATTATTTATTTATTTATTTATTAGAAAAATTTCTATGCTGCTCCTTGCCAACTAGCCTCAGGGTGGCTTACAACAAATATAAAACAAAAACACAAACCAAACATCCAAACAATACAGCCACTGCCTCACCTGGATCAGTGGAGAACGAGAGGTAGAGCTGGGTATCATCAGCGTACTGATGATTCCGAAGTCCACACCTCCTGATGACTTCTCCCAGCAGTTTCATGTAGATATTGAAGAGCAAGGGAGACAAAATGGAACCCTGAGGAACTCCATGGCATAGCTGCCATGGCGCAGAGCCATAGTCCCCCAAGACCACCTTCTGGAATCGGCCGTTGAGGTAGGAGCGGAACCACTGCAAAGCAGTGCCTCCAACCCCCAACCCCGCCAGCCTATCCAGAAGGATACCATGGTCGATGGTATCGAAAGCTGCTGAGAGGTCCAGGAGAACCAACAGGGACACACTCCCCCTGTCTTTCTCCCTGCACAGGTCATCATACAGGGCAACCAAGGCAGATTCAGTGCCAAAGCAGGGTCTGAAACCGGACTGAAATGGGTCTAGTTAATCAGCTTCATCCAAGAGTGCCTGGAGTTGTCCCACCACCACCCGCTCCAGCACCTTGCCCAAAAAGGGGATGTTGGCCACCGGTCTATAATTGGCGACCACCTCTGGATCCAGGGAAGCCTTCTTTAGGACTGGCTGGACTACCACCTCCTTTAAAGGGGCAGGCACCCAGCCATCTCTTAAGGAGGCGTTGACCACCTCCAAGGTCCAGGGCACAATCCCGTCCTTGGCGCTCTTTAATAGCCAAGATGGGCATAGGTCCAGTAAACAGGTGGTTGAGCATACCAATCCAAGCTCCTTGTCCACATCATCAGGCCGCAAAAACTGAAATTCATCCATCAATGAGGGACAAGCCGGCACGGTTGGCCCTTCCCCACAAGAATCTGTATCAATAGTGGAGTCCAGCTCATGACGAATCTGAGCAACTTTCTCCCTAAAATGCGTGGCAAAGTCATCACAGCAGGCTTTCAAGGGTGGCACAAGATCTTTTGTGAGGCCAGGTTTAATCAGCCCCTGAACCACCCGAAAGATCTCCACTGGATGGCATTGTGAGGAGGCAATGGACGCGGAGAAGAATCGCTTCTTTGCCGCCCTCACCACCACAGCATAGGCCCGATACTGGGCTCTAAGTTGTGCTCGATCGGATTCGTCCCGTGATTTCCAACACCTACGCTTTAGCCATCTACCAACCTGCTTCATTGCCCATAATTCAGGTGTATACCAGGGAGCTGGACGGGCTCTGCCCAGCTGGAGAGGGTGCTTAGGAGCGATCGTGTTGATAGCACTGGTCATCTCCCCAGTCCATACATCAACCAGGGCCTCAACAGGAGCACCAGCCCTGTCAATCGGAAAATCCCCCAGAGCCCTCAGGAATCCATCCGGATCCATCCGACTCTGGGGGCAGACCATCACAATCTGGTCCACACCCTTACAGAGGGAGAGGCCACTTTCAAGCTCAAACCTCATGAGGGAGTGATCTGACCATGACAGGGGCGTCAAATGTAGATTCTTCACCCTCAGATCACCCTCTTCCTGACCCGTTGAGAAAACCAGGTCCAAAGTGTGTCCACCTTCATGGGTCAGGCTGCTGACATGTTGAGACAGCCCCATGGCCATCATGGCAGCCATGAAGTCCTGAGCTGCCCGGGAAAGGTCAGTCTCGGCGTGGAGATTGAAGTCCCCCAGGACCATCATCCTGGGGTTCTTCAACAACAGTGTTGAGACAACCTCCGTCAGCTCAGGCAGGGATTCTGTTGGGCAGAAGGGTGCTCGGTACACCAACAGAATCCCCAATCTGTCTCGGTCGCCCAACACCAAGTGGAGACACTCCAGCCCCAGTCTCGAGGAGACAGGAAACACCGTGAGGGGAAAAGAAGCTCGGTAAACTACAGCAACCCCCCCTCCCCTCCCCTCCGGGTGTGGACAGTGCTGGACTGCATACCCAGGCAGGCACAGTTCTGAGAGGGTAACATCTCCCCCCTCCCACACCCAGGTCTCAGTGATACAAGCCAGGTTGGCCCTCTCATCCACAATCAAATCATGGATGAGATTAGCTTTGTTGGTCCATTGAAAGCAGGATGTAAGGAACTTATTGCAGAGTTACTAAATGCTGCTGAAAGAAGAACAGGCATTTGAGTCTAGATGGGAGCTTCTGCCCTGCAGTTGGTCTTGCTCTTGGTAAACTCTTGGATTGCTTGTGCTTCTGCCTTATCTTGCATGCAAGCCACGCTGAACATCCCAGCATGAATATTTTTTCTTGCACGTGTGCAGTAAGTGACCACATCGCTGGCTGGCATGAGTTTTCTCAACAGGCAGATGTTGTCATTGGGGGAATCACTTCTGTCTTCTTTTTGCACTACCCCCCAAAAGTGTTTCTTAAAAAGCCACATCAGACAATTGAGCAGGAACTCAGGTATGGCCTATTCCTCCATCCCCACATCATCCTTTGTTTCACAGTTATTTTTTATTATTTATTTATTTTACACATTTGCAAACATTTTTACACATTTATTCATGAAAAGATATACTAAACTGCTTCATGGGAACTTTAGTGGGACTTTAAATTCATAGAAACTTCCAGATTCAATGGAAAAAGGTACCATTTGACAAGAAAAATTGTCTACAGCCAACATTTAGAGTTTCCTTCATTATGTCTGTCAATTGTGCATAATTCATTTATCTGTTCACCATTCAATTCTAAGAGGCATGTTAGTGTTTCTTGAAATACAATTATAGGTATTAAGACAATAAGGTGATGTACCTTTTTCCTCTTCTTTCATGTGGATTCTCTATTGTGCAAGTGGACCAACAAATCAGGTAATCACTGTATGGTATGCCAAGGAAGCTAGAAGTACTGCAAGAAACATAGAAGAAAAAGAGAGGTGGACTCATCCCATGTAATGTAGTATGATGCTGTTACACATAGTTTGAAGGAGTAACCCAAGTCCCAGCAGAGAAAATCATGTCTCTAGGAAACTGTATTTTTTCCAAGAGGAAAGAAATGAACACAATGCTTGACATTTCTCTATATCTTTAATGCACTCAGTGACTCTTTCATTTCAGTGTACTGCCAAAAAAATTACCAGCATATCCTAGCTTTGCAGTTTCCTATAAAGGAGATCAGTGAAAATCCAATCATCGCATCTAATCTCACTTTTGGGTTTCACATTTACGAGAGGTACTGTGATCCACAAATTACCAATACAGGCACATTTGGCCTGCTTTCTATGTTGCACTGATTCTGTCCAAAGTACAAGTGTGTTGAGCAGAAAACTCTGATAGCCATCATTGGAGGAGCTTATCCAATCATCTCTGCCAAGATTGCCACCATCTCAGACACTTACAAGATTCCACAGGTACTTGATTTTTTATCAAAGAATTGAAGAAGGCAAGCTTTAATATTGTGAATTTGTCCACCAACTGCATGTATTGAGAAGCACAGAAAGAGTGGATGCTCTTTCTCTCTGCCTCCTTTTGTCATTTGTTCCCAAACAGGAAAGAAAAACAAGCCAGAGAATAGTAACTTCTGGTTGCTTTGAATCCAGCATATGTGATTTCATCTCATCTCTACACAATACAAAAATTGCCATACAGACATGTCTTCACATCTGCATTCTGACACATACACAACCACTCGCACATCCATGTATTCAGAGTACAGACATGCAAGCATACATTTCTGCCCATCTCCTACTCACTGCAAGCCCAATACACCACTGTGATGTCTTTCAGGATCCCTCCATAACTCCTTATGCTGTAGCATAATTTATCCCTTTTTTCTCAGGTATTTTAACCAGTTCTCCTTGTATTTATTGATTAGATTTATATTCCTCTTTCAACTCAATGCAGCTTACACCATTCTTCTTCTCTTTCTTTCAATCTTATTGTAATAACAACAAGCCTGTGGGGAGGCTGGACTGAGAGTCCATGACTGGTCCAGTGTCTCCAGTTGACTCCATGACTGAGCAGGGACTAGGCACCTGATAACTTTAGTCCCAGTCTGGCCCCTTGAACCACTGCACCACACTGACTCTCAGTTCATACTTACAAGCAGACAAGTCCCCGAGGCAGCTGAACCTGGCTTTCTCCACTACCTAGATATCTCCTTCTCATTTCCCAGGCCCTTCTGCAAGTTTCTTGATATTCTGCTGGCTTCTCACTGCACTTCTTAGCCCTTCACTGATCCTCCCTCTTCACCAGAGCTCTCTGATGGAATATAGATAAAAAAAAACAAGCCTGAATCATTGAAAGCAATACTTCAATAATAGCTTGTGCTGGGTAAACATGCTCTAGAATTCTGAATCAGATTCTACAAACCACCCTTAAAGAGGTATTCAGATAAAGTGTAACAAGTTTTGAGAAGTTCAATAAGGATGAGCAAGGAACTCAAAGTTCAGTCCTAAAGGAAAGAAGGAAGACATTAGGAATGTTTTCTCTATTGAATGGAGAACTGTGATATAATAGCAGTTTAAAGTATCTAAGGAAGAGGACTGCCATCAGCTTTCCTCCATTCAGTGTTGCAAGGCAAGAAGTAACAGGTTGAAGTTGTATATGCCAGATTTTGGGTGAACAGCAGGAAACACTTTCACTCAGAGCAGTCAGACAAATACCTGGAGAGGGGGAGATTTTTGTATCACTGGAAGTAGTTGAGCAGAGACTGGACAGACACCTGTCACAGATACTTTGAGAAGTATACCAGAACTAAGGAAGCCTTTGGACTCCATGGTGCTTTCTACCTCAATGAAATTGTGATAACTTGATTCTATGAATGTTATCTGTTACATATACAAAGACACATATTCCTGAGCATGAAGCTAGCATGTCCAGAATGAAGTGTTGGAGGACCTATTTCTGAGAACTTGTATTGTTCTCAATTGGATTGAGGGAGCACCACTGAGACAGGCTTCCATCAATCCAGATTTCAACTGAAGCAATAAGTGATACATCCAGATATCATGATTTCATAATAAGATGAAAACCAGTTCTCCCCTGCAGCCTTTATAGTTCACATTAGGAGTCCACAAAATCATCTCCATGCAGACTGTCCAACTAATCTGGTCTGCAAAAAGGGATTGAATATGAACACCTATACCTGCTCTTTCAGTTCACTTATGGATCCTTTCTCCCAACTTGGAGTGACAAGAGCCTATTCCATCCTGTATACCAGATGGTTCCAAACGAAGCTCATCAGTACACTGGGATAGTCCAGTTACTGGCACATTTCAAATGGAACTGGATTGGACTCTTTATTAATGATAATGTTCATGGAGACCAACTTTTGCAAAATGTACTGCCAATGTTTTCACTGAATGGCGTATGTCTCAGTTTTATTGTAAAACTGTCAACCACTGCAAAAAAGTCTGTACAGGACAGGTCATTGAATAAACTCTTGAAAGAGAATTCAGCATTCATGGAAAGCAAAGCCAATGTGTTTCTTGCTGATATTTCAAATCTATATCCAATTTTAATAAATTCATTCCTTAAGAGAGCAGCCATGGAGTCCCATAAAAGTAAGCTCTGCATCATGCCAACTCATTGGGAATTCACAGCAAGCACCACAAAATCAGGGCAAGATATACGATCTTTACATGGGATGCTGTCCTTTGCACTTCACTCAAAGGAGTCACCAGGATTCAGGCAGTTCCTTCAGAGTGTAAATCCATCCCAGGCAAAACAAGGTGGATTCATCCAGGACTTCTGGGCGAAGACATTCAACTGTTCACTGGTAAAATCCAGTGAGGCTGAGGGAAGACAGGAAGACTGCTCTGGAAAGGAGAAACTGGAGAGCCTCCCTAGCACTTTCTTTGAAATGAGCATGACCAGTCACAGCTACAATGTTTACAATGCGGCTCATGCTGTAGCACATGCCCTACACTCCATGCATGAATCCAGTTCCAAACTCAGGGCACGGGGACCTGGAACAAGGCAGGAAGGCTTGCAACTGCTGCCATGGCAGGTATTTTCATTTTCCAGTCTCTCTTTGGATTAGCAAGTGGCTGCCGAAAGAGTGAGCTCTTCCCTATTCCATGAAATCCTTTTACATGGAGTTCTACAGAATGCTACCTAAAATTGCTTGGCATGTGTACCTTGTGCCACTCTCCTTCTCAAGTTCAATCCACACATGAGGAAATGCATTCCTGCAGCCTAAGTCATAGCTTTCATGCACGCACCTTTGTCATTCTGTACACATGGAGAAAGATATTCTGAGGGGAACAGTCTCCTCTATCCAATAAGTCTTCAGCAGTTTTCTTCATGCACCCTTCACTGATAGGAATCTCTCCTCATCAGATCATCTCATGGCCTGATTACACACCACAGAAGTGATAGGGAAAATGGTGAATTCAGTAATAAGCATGCCAGAGATGGACTCTGATGTTGGAGTTCTCCTGGTTTCAGCTGAGGTCAAGCTACGCAATATCAATTTTTCATGGGCCCAGGCTCCTTCTGATCCATAACTAATATTTCTGGGGCATCTGTTTTAGAAATAATGAGTTTGGAATACTCAATATCTGGTAAACCTATTTTGCACTGTCAGGGATTTATGTTTCTTTTATTAGCACCTGAAGACCAACACCTCTTCTCAAGAAGCTTACTTTGCTTCTCTGTAATCACAGAACTCCAAAGTATTGTGTATAAAGGACTGAACCAGGAAAGAAGCATGATAAGTTCAACATATCTCCAGTTGTTACATGGCAAGGTGATAATGAAATGTCTTATTGTCCCTTTTTATCTTTTCCTGTGGAAATTAGCTCCATCCCTTTCTGAGGGCAATCTCCTTCAACAACAGTGTGGGAGAGACCATACAGTTTGATGAAAATGGAGTTCTAAATACAGGCTTTGATGTTCTCAACTGGAAAATTTTTGAAAATCAATCTTTCCAGAGACTTCATGTTGGAAGTTTCAATCCACAGAGTCCCCATGGGAGAAAGTTAATGATTGAGGAAAAAAGCCTTGAGTGGCCATAATCATTTAACCAGGTAAACCTGAATGAAGTTTAATACTCATAGACAGAAAATTGTAGTTGACTGACTGGCATACATCAAAATTTGCTTGGCACTTACTAAAAACTACACTGTAAGGACATATCCAGGTGGCAAAGAACAAAATGACCACATTCTAAGAATGTGAAGTCCATGATTTTGTGCAAAATGTAGCAAGAAGAAAGAGGGAAATCTCTGTGTTCACACAAGCTTTCCCTGGTTGGTAGTAGAATATCAGCTTGCTTCCCCCTTTACACTTTCTTTACATTTGTTCAGTTTGGTCCCAGTATTGTGACATTTCACAAGGCATTTTTAAAAAATGCTTCACCTACATGGTATTTGGACAATACTTTAATACTTAATATGATGATCTCCTCTGGGTTTTGAATATATCATGATACATTTGTGTGTCTGGGCTTAATAGGTAAAATCTATCCCAATCTGGAATGCCATGGATCTTTGTGCATGCGGGGGAACAGACTGCTCTGGAAACATCTTTCTTTCCCAGGTCTAATTTCTTCTGATGTTCCCCTTCAGGTGGTGCCAATTTCTCTGTGCAATGCAAACTGCTGTCAATCCACAGGTTCCCCATGGAAGAAAGTTAATGATTGAAGATAAAGGAATCGAGTGGCCAAAGTCATTTAACCAGGTAAAACTGAATGAACTTTACATTTTGCAGATGGAAAATTTTGGTTGACTAAGTCCCATGTATCTGACTTGGCACAACTTGCTTGGTAATTAGTCTAAACTAGGTCATAAAGAGACATCCAGCTGGCCCAGTACTATGAAACCACATTCTAAACATAAGAAGGTCCTATTTTTGGCTCTGCAGTAAGGGTGGCTTCTTGACTGAACCTCTTTCTGAAAGTATGAACATTCATCAGTGGGAGTACTTTGTATTATATGGAGAGAGGTACCCTTCTCAGTCATGATTTGTTAGTGCCTGTCTCTTGGAGGAGGTGGTGTGAATGTGGTTCCAGACATCCTGGATGAAGCCTATTTCATTGTTCCATTCCACTCTTGATTCAGCTTAATGTTCAGAAGGCTGTCAGTCCTTCTTAAAGAATGCATGATGTTCTTCAAGAGAAGGGTAGGGTACTCTTTATCCACCTTTGTTACTGATGCTCCAGGTGAGCACAGAGCTCCCCTTTCCTACTTCATCTGACTTGGCAGCCACACCTTTCATAGAAAGTGACAGTCGAAGAACTGTGAGTCATGCACTAGTAACCTCAGAGTCATACAAATGGCAGATAAAATGTGTAGTGCTGCACTAGCACAACTTCAGAAGTTCAGCTAGTGCAAAAGCCAGCAAGGAATAAGTGGAAATTGTCCATGTTCACAGAAGCTTTCCCTTCAGGTGGTGCTGATTTCTCTGTGCAATGTGAACTGCTGTCCTGGTTATAGCAAGAAGAAGAAGGGAGCCATTTTGCTGTTATGACTGTGTCCTGTGTCCTCAAGGGAAGATTTATAATCATGAGGGTAGGACTCATCCTTCTTTAAGCATTCTAATTATCTTGCCAAATGGGGAAAATGGCTATAATGATGTGTGTGGATCTTGCCTACACTTGTCATGTATTACCATGGAATCGTTTTTCAGCATGTTGTAGGAGGACTGCAGGATGCCCTGTGCTGAGGCCAGTCTGATCCTCCCCCAATCTACTTCCATGCTCCAATCAGCCCATGCCTCCTCACATAATACAACATTGTTTCATTAGAAAATATGAATCAGAACATTTACTCAACCTTCCTGTGTTTTTCCAAGATACTATGAAATTTCAAAATGCATGATAAAAGGAGTAATGAAATCACACAATTTGTGTTTTCTCTACTATTCCCCCTTCTCAAGTGCAGAACTGCTCTTGCTGGGAATGCCCTTGAAGCTTCTTTACAGTGCTGCAGATAGCAGAACATCAAATCTGGCCAAAGTCAATGCTTTGTCCACTTTAAAAGGAAGCAGATTTGTGAATACTTTGTGAGCACAGGTACCCTCTACTTTCTAAAGTTTGGGTTACTTGGTTTTGTAGGAAAGCATCCCAGAGTTGCTAGAAGTTGCTTGTTACAGAATCTGCCCAAATGCTTCAAAGGCACCTCTGTCGTGCCTGATGCCTCAACAGAGGCGGCACCTCATGAGGAAGAGTCAAATGCCCAAAGAGAGAATCGGGCATCAGAACAAGAGGATTTATACTTGAGTCCCTGTGACCAAGCAACCCTTCCACAACCTGACTTAGGGGTAGCTGAACAGATACATGTCTCTCATTCTGACCCTTTACCCATTGAACAGACAGCCACACCCCACTCTGACCACGAGGGCCCGAGGGAAAAGACACTACACGTTCTGCCCCTGAAGAAGGGGGACAGGAAGCCCCCCCTTCCTCCTGATGCTGAGTCTCCTGAACAAGATACAAGAGATGCAAGAGGCAGGATAGATTTGATTCGTGTGTCTCTTAGACGTAGCTTATGCCAATTGGAACAAAAGGAAGCTTTATCCCACCTGCCGGGGAGGGGCGGGGAAGGAGGGACAGAGAAAGCTAATCCCACATGGGTTCCCTGAGAGATGTCACTAAGAAGATAGCAACTAACTTGTAAAGACCATTGCAGTAGAGCTTATTCATAGCACCACAAATCTTGTAGAAAAGTAGCAATAAAAGACTTTAGTTTTGTTGCCTGCATAAGTGTGGGTCATTTACCACTTTACGACAACCTCTGACCAAAATTTGTTAATGATAAAAGTGTGGCATCATTTGCATACAGAGGAAGTGAAGGAGATGTATTTGCCACCTTGGAAGGAGTTATTAAGTGTCCACAGCTAAGTCTTCATCCAGGGAATCAGTAGAAAAAATGAAGAGAATAGGACTTAGAGTACTTGCTTGGTGACACTTGGGTGCTTTGGGAAGATTCCTGTGTAAATGAATGCCCCCAATATTCTATGAACATCTGAACATGCACATGGGTGAACACCACCATTTCCACACATCAAAGACAAAACTTCATTTTTCAGTTGCCCTTTAGTAATTGTTTTTTCTGTCAACAACCCTATACAAGTATGCATAATTTCGGTTAATGCAGCCAAAAGACCAACAAACTCCTTTCACTGGAAGTGTGAAATGTGAAGCCAAATCTCTTGCTATGTAATGCAAAGATAAATGTTCCATAAGGGCTTGGTGATGTTTGGAGAACGGAACTCATGCTTACTCATCCATTCGAGCCATTCAGAGAGCCCAAAATAGATGTGAGTGCAAAAAACTACAAGGATTTTCCAAAATGTATGGAAAGAGTAAACTGTATTTTAGGTTCTAGATGTTTTTCAGAATTAGGTTTTCCTGTCTCTGTGAGGGGGAGATGTAGGAAGGGAAAAGGCCCTATTAGTGTTCACACTATTGAAAGAGCCTATTTTTGAATATACTGCAAGATTGCAAAATGGTAGAAACCACACTTCCAAAAGAAAGGGAAGGGAATCTGGAACTGAGTGCTCAGGATATCATTACTGCCTGAAAATCAAAGCAGGGGTCTCGATGTTTGGGGCAGCTTTATGGAGTCCATTTCCAGATATTGATTCAAGCAAACGTATATAGGCGGAGCTGTCTGACATGAATAGAAGTTCTGAAGCATGTTACAGGGCTCCTTGGAGACCAACACAACCTTTCCAGGTGGAATCAGCAATTAATTCCTCTTCCCAAATAACAACTTTTTCTCCCCAGATATGGATTCCTGCTCTGAATGCTCAGACTCTCTCTGCCCAAATGTGCCACAAGATCCATGCATTCCTAAGATGATCCACTACCTCACTAACCAGGAGTCTTTAGGCATCACATTGGCTTTGTTGGCTGCTGGCTTTGCTCTAATCACTGCATTGGTTCTTGGCATCTTTCTGAAGCACCAGAACATGCTCATAGTCAAAGCCAACAACAGGAGCCTCACCTACCTTCTCCTCATCGCCCTCTTCCTTTGCTTCCTCTCCTCCTTGATCTTCATCGGGGAGCAAAACAAGATCACCTGCCTTCGGCAAACAACTTTTGGCATCATCTTCTCAGTCACCCTCACTGCTCTTTTGGCAAAAACCATCACTGTGGTTGTGGCTTTTGTGGCTACCAGACCTGGATCCAGAATGAGGAAATGGGTTGGCAAAGGCATGAGAAATTTCATAGTCATTTCTGCAACCTTGATACGAACAGGACTTTGTGTCATTTGGCTCAGCACTTTTCCTCCATTCCCAGATATGGACAAGCATTCCCTGAAGGGAGAAATCATAAAAGAATGCAATGAAGTTTCTTTCCTCGTGTTCTACTCTGTCCTGGTCCGCATGGGCCTTCTGGCCAGTGTCAGCTTCACATTAGCTTTCCTTGCTAGGAAGTTGCCTGGCACCTTCAATTTATTTATTTTATTTATTACTTTTCGATTTATATCCTGCCTTTTTCCTCAAAGGGCTCAAGGCACCTTACATCATTCTCCTCCTCCATCTTATCTCCACAACAACAATCCTGTGAGGTAGGTTGGAGTGAGAGTCTGTGACTGGCCCAAAGTCACCCAGTTGGCTCCATGGCCGAACGGGGACTAGAACCCAGATTGTATGAGTCCCAGTCCCATGCTTTTAACCACTACACCACACTGGCTCTCAATAAGGCCAAACTCATCACATTCAGCATTCTTGTCTTCTGGAGCATTTGGTTGTCCTTTATCCCAGCCTACCTGAGTACAAAAGGAAAATCGGTGGTGGTTGTGGAGGTCTTCCCTATCCTCTTTTTGAGTGCAAGCTTGCTAGTTTGCATCTTTTTTCCTAAATGCTACATCATTCTCTTTAAGCCCTAATTTGAATATGAGAGATCAGATCATTTCTACAGAACCCAGCAAACAACGCTGGATACTGTTCCTTTTCTCACAAATTGTTGATACTTAGTCTGAATATGGTATGACTACAAATGTCACTCTTACTCCCCAATCGTATTGAATGCTTCCATCATGATGATGTTGGTCCATCATTTTCAATGAGGACCTTGACGTCTAATGGGTTGTGAGTTGTCCACGGTGTGTCTGCAGGTGGCTGATAAGGCTGATATGGGCACGGAGTGTTCTGCCACATGTCAGGCAGACATGTGTAGGCACCACTGTTGCAAAGTTTGCAACTTTGGGTTTACAGAGTGCTCGCTTCTCTTGTGCTATGGTTGTCCTTCTGGCTTCAGAAGTTTGGCAGCCTTGCTGGATCAGCGTGCGCCATGTCGATCGGACTTGTGCCAGGGTCTCCCAGGAGGTGGTGTGGATAACCAGGGACTTGAGGGAGGCTTTCAGCGTGTCTTTGTATCGCTTCTTTTGCCCCCCGTGTGATCGCTTTCCTTGAGACAGCTCACCATAGAAGAGCTGTCTGGGGATGCGGTGGTCAGGCATCCTTGCAACATGGCCTGCCCAGCGTGTCTGGGCTTTCATCAGCAGGGTGTGAACTGATGGCAGGCCTGCTCTGGAGAGGACCTCTGTATCTGGCACCTTGTCCTGCCACCAGATCCTCAAGTCTGCCAAGGCAAGTCGTGTGGAAGTGGTTCAGTTTCCTAGCGTGCCTCCTGTATACTGTCCAAGTTTCACTGGCATACATCAGGGTAGTTAGCACTACTGCTCGGTAGACTTTAAGCTTTGTAGCAAGGCTGATACCATGGCGGTCCCGCACTTTGGTCTGCAGTCTGCCGAATGCAGAGCTTGCCTTGGCTATTCTGCAGTTGACCTCGATGTCAGTTGTCAATTGCATGGGAAAGGGTGCTGCCAAGATATGTAAATTGGTCCACAGCTTGCAGCTTTTGTCCCTTCACTGTGATGGTGAGCTTTTGGTATTGGGCTTTCGGAGCTGGCTGATGCATCACTTTGGTTTTCTCTGTGTTGATGAGGAGGATGAAGTTGTTGCATGCTATTGCAAACTTGTCCATGCTGCCTTGCATTTCCTGCTCTGATCCAGCATTCAGGGCACAGCCATCAGCAAAAAGGAGGTCACGTAGCACAGTCTCCTTTATCTTGGTGACAGCCTGGAGTCTTCACTGGTTGAACAGTTTTCCATTGGTCCTTTATTTCAGGCTGAATCCCAAGGAGTTGTTCTGAAAGGCATCTGTCAGCATTTATTTATTTATTTAACAGATTTCTATGCCGCCCCCTTGCCAACTAGCCTTGGGGCGGCTCACAACACAGAGAAAACAATATATAGAAAATACACAATCTAAAACAATATACAATCTAAAACTAAAACTAAAACTGGCCCATCTCATAGTCACAAAGTTAAAAACAATAACCAATAAATATCCAATAAATATAACAATTCAAAATTTACAATAATAAATTAACAGTTAAAATATTTCTTAAATAAAAAGGTCTTCGCCTGGCACCGAAAAGCAATTAATGACGGCGCCAGGCAAGCCTCTCTGGGGAGCGCATTCCATAGGTGGGGCGCCACCACAGAGAAAGCCCTCCTCCGGGTACTTACCCTCCTCACCTCTCTCACAGAGGGATCCCAGAGGAGAGCATCAGCTGCTGATCGTAGGGGGCAGGAGGGCATATATGGCTGCAGGCGCACCTTTAGGTAGCCAGGACCCAAGCCATTAAGGGCTTTATAGGTAAGAACCAACACCTTGAATTGGGCCTGGACTTCAATGGGAAGCCAGTGTAGCTGACGGAGAACTGGGGTGATATGAGAACCACGCCCAGTCCCCGTCAGCACCCTGGCAGCTCTATTTTGCACTAATTGAAGTATCCAGACCGGCTTCAAGGGTAGCCCCATGTAGAGCACGTTACAGAAATCTAACCAGGAACTCACCAACGCATGTGTCACTGTCGTCAGGCAGTCAAATTCCAGGAAGGGACACAGCTGATGGATCAGCCGAAG
This sequence comes from Varanus salvator macromaculatus, assembly GCA_023646645.1. Classification (NCBI taxonomy): domain Eukaryota; kingdom Metazoa; phylum Chordata; class Lepidosauria; order Squamata; family Varanidae; genus Varanus; species Varanus salvator. The sequence continues at coordinate 610,203 of JAIXND010000782.1, forward strand.
CTGATGGAAAGCGCTCCTCGCCTGGGCTACCAAGGTCAGCTCCGGGTCGAGGAGCACTCCCAGGCTGCAGACTGTCTTTCAGAGGGAGTGCAACCCCATTCAAGACTAGGGTCAGGTCCCCCACTCCGAAGCCCAACCCACCCACCAACAGGACCTCCGTCTTGTCAGGACTGAGCCTCAGTTTATTGGCCCTCATCCAGCCCATTACCTCGGCCAGGCACCGGTTCAGCACAGCCACTGCCTCACCTGCATCAGTGGAGAATGAGAGGTAGGGCTGGGTATCATCAGCGTACTGATAATTCCACAGCCCACACCTCCTGATGACCTCTCCCAGTGGTTTCATGTAGATATTAAAGAGCAAACTGGACAAAATGGAACCCTAAGGAACTCCATGGCATAGCTGCCATGGTGCAGAGCCATAGTCCCCCAGCACCACCTTCTGGAATCGGCCATTGAGGTGGGAGTGGAACCACTGAAAGCAGTGCCTCCAACCCCCAACCCTGCCAGCCTATCCAGAAGGATACCATGGTCGATGGTATCGAAAGCCACCGAGAGGTCCAGGAGAACCAACAGGGACACACTCCCCCTGTCTTTCTCCATGCACAGATCATCGTACAGGGCGATCAAGGCAGATTCAGTGTCAAAACCAGTTCTGAAACCAGACTGAAATGGGTCTAGATAATCAGTTTCATTCAAGAGTGCTTGGAGTTGTCCCGCCACCACCTGCTCCAGCACCTTACCCAGAAACCGGATGTTGGCCACTGGTCTATAGTTGGCGACCACCTCTAGATCCAGGGAAGCCTTCTTTAGGACTGGCCGGACTATCGCCTCCTTTAAAGGAGCAGGCACCCAGCCATCACTTAAAGAGGCATTGACCACCTCTAAGATCCAGGGCACAATCCCGTCCTTGGCACTCTTTAATAGCCAAGATGGGCACGGGTCCAGTAAACAGGTGGTTGAGTGTACCGATCCAAGCACCTTGTCCACATCATCAGGCTGTAAAAACTGAAAGCATGGTTGAAAACATTATGCTGAACATGGTCAGTGCCAGCACTCACCCTTGCTTGATGCCATTCATGATGGAAAAGGCCTCTGAAGCTTCTCCGTCGTCCAAAACATGAGCTGTCATGGCATCATGGAACTGATTTACCATCAGGATGAATCTGTCAGGGCACCAAAACTTCGACATGATGCTCCACAGACCTTCGCGACTCTCAGTGTCAAAAGCCTTGGTGAGATCCACAAAGATGGTGTACAGTTCACGATTCTGCTCTTGACACTTCTCTTGGAGCTGTCGGACTGTGAAGATCATGTCCACAGTGCCGCGTTCTTTGTGGAAGCCACACCGTGTCTCAGGTAGTAGACCCTGTTCCAGGTGGTCAGTCAGGTGATTCAGCAACACACATTCAAGGATCTTGCCTGCGATGGAGAGCAGTGATATTCCTCTATGATTATCACAGACTTGTCGATTTCCTTTCCTCTTGTAGAGATGTACGATGGATGCGTCTTTCAGTTCCTGAGGAATGGATCCTTGATTCCAGA
>JAIXND010000782.1:660567-719179 GCA_023646645.1 Varanus salvator macromaculatus
TGAACTTGAGCTTTCCTGTATATACCACAATACAATCCTTATCACAATACAATCCTTATGCATTCATAAGTAGACCCTGTGAATACAAGGAGACTTTCTGCCAGGGATATACATTTGCACTATTAGTTCCATAGACATGTTGTCTAAATAAAATCCACTAGCATGTTTCTTCTCTTCGCAGTTGGAAATGAAACACAGCTGAAATGTTTGGAAATCCTACAAATGAAGATCACATGTTGATGATTCCTTTAATACTGAATGGTGCATTTTCTTGCAATGTTCCCCATCAACAAAGAGATGGAATGTAATGCAAACCCAAAGCAACACATTCAGATGAATTTGCCCATTGGCAGAAAAATCAATGCAAAGAAGCAGGTTGCACTAATATAAAGAAATAGAGATATCATGGTTCCCTATTGTGCATAATACAATGATAGCACTGAAATGCGATTCAACAAGCAAATGTGAGGACTTCCTTTTCTCTATATCTAAGTGGTGAATGCTATGTGTGAAGGAAGAAACCTGCAAGTACATATTCAAGAATATTGTAATTTTGAAATAGACCTTTCCAAGATATCTTGGAAAGTAAGAGAATCTTGTAAGTTGCCTTGGGTTCCTTACAAAATAAAGAAGGGTATGATATAAATGCAATGTCCTGATCATCATCATCATCATTATCATCAAGATCTAATTTAACCTTGTGTTCATCACAAGGTACTATTGGAGCATCTCTTCAGCAAATCACACATAGCTCTGTCCTGCCTGCTTAGCAGAATATTTACCTTTGTTAGCATTTCTAACAAAAGACAACGTAGCCTCTGCTTTAATACCTATATTGAAAAATGAGCACCCTCTGAATCACACAGTTCCTTTCAGATTTTATGTTGACCATTCTTAGGATGTGGGGGGCAAGAGGGCCAAATGGGTGAAATCCCACTCCTCCTACTTAACCTACAGAGATTTAATCTTCTACAGAGACATTTCCCACCACCCAAGAAACAAAAGTTCTCCAAATTGTACTGATTTTGTACTGCAGCCCTCCCCAGCATAGGTTACGCTGGCCAGAAACGATGAATCTTGTAGTCCAACTCCTTTAGAGGACACCAGCAGAAAGAGCCATTGTACAGGCTGCTTTGAACTTTTTCTAATCAGAGGAAAAGTGGGTATATGTACGAAACAGAAACCTCATAAGCATACCAAGAGCCTGGCTCCTTTATCCTCTGGGATGATTCTCCCATCAAATTTGCCTTGCTATCATGCCATGATGTGAGAGCATTTCATCTATGAATGTACTGTGATTCAGAGCAGAAATTAGACTGTTCAGTCAGGACACTCCACTTCTAATTTCATCAGTGAGCATATCAGAGCCAAAGAAGACATCACTTCAACTGTATGTCCAACAGTATGTCTTTTCAACAGAAACACCTGACTCCTCCAGAGTAGGTGCAAACTCCCTGATCCAGAATAATCCAGATGCTTTTAATATCTGAATTAGGCTCTCTGTACCTGCAGTAGAGTAAAATTAAAAAGTCCTGTTGGGTTCTACAGAAACATCCTGTCTCTAGCTGTTTTTGATCTAATTTGTGTCACTTCAAATGACAGTGTGTGGGCTGTTCACATTCTCCATTGTAATTATCACCATTTCTCTGAATAATTTTCCTGCTAGCCAAGCCCCAGTGGGCAAATAAACAACTATGTGAGAAAGTGCATATAAGCATCCTTCCTTTGTTTTCAGTGCTGACCAAGGGGCACATGCCAGGTGGGGCTCTATCATTCTGGTCTCAGGTCATTTTAAATAAGAAGCCTCCAAGATGAGTGGAACAGCAAAGGTACCTGAAGATGCATTCATGGAATATTGAGAAACACTGAAAAAGGCTGGGAGATAGTGATGCAAGCATTACCTGATAAGTCAGGCAACAAATCAGAACACCATCACATTCTGCTGTTATTCAAAGTGGGTTCTCAAACTAGGCTGGTGTCAGAAAGTTAAAGGCTGTTGGAGTGTGTAAAAGAGGGCATGACAACCTGGAAGGAAAGACTTATCCTCAAAGTGGTAATGTTCTTGGTATTCCTGCTTGGGTTTCTGCCTCACGTTGTGTGCAGGTCACACTCCATTCTTCACACCATGAAATCTCATGCTATCCAATGCAATCTCAGTGATACGTTCCCTATTTCACACGAGTTCTGTAAGCCAGGAGAGCTTGTAATTGGAGAGGTGGCTTCTCAAGTCTTTTACCTGCGCTCACCTACTAGGTTTAATGAAGAGCCCTCTCTAATGCTGTTCAAGAATGCTATGTAAGAAGCTATTCTACCTGTTTCTCTAGCACCCTTTTGCTTAAACCCCCCTTCTCTGAACTGCTGTCCTCCAACAGTGTTGGACTACAACCCCAATCACCCCACCCATGGTGCGGCAGGTACCCAAGCCCGAATTATTGTGAATAAACTCAATGGACAGCCCATGTCAAGCAGCCCCCCCTTTTTTTTTTAGTTCTACTTACACCACAGGTTATCTGCCACCTACAACTCTGTACTAGGATAAACACACACATTTTGTGAAAGCTAGCACACATGAGCAGGGTGAAGAGTACCCCTGCAAGCCCTCGTGTTATGCCAGCAGAGTATTTTTCTTTTGTGAATGGCAGTATTGAACTACCACCCCAGCTGAAATATTGCTATGCACATCATTTGCAGTCATTAAGTTTACCATTTCCATATGAAGAAGAGCAAAAGTGGATCAGACAGAAAGTGCATCTAGTACAGCATTCTGTACACACAGTGGCCAACCAGCTGCTTGTTGGAAGCCCCCAAGCAGAACCTGAGGGCCATGGCATCCTCCTACATATGTGTGTACTTCTCCCAGCTACTACCACATTCCCTTCCACTAGGTGGTTTTTTTTTCTTTAACAGAGGGGAAAGGAATAACAGCTGGCAGAGTGCTGACAGCAATCAAACCTTCAGAGCATTCCTTTGAATTGCATAGAGGGGGAAAAACACCTCGAGAATTTTCTTCATATTTCTTGGAAGGTTCACTTGTTTCTGGGGACCAGTAGCAGGTTCTGTACCCTCCTACAATAGACAATTAATAGAATACTTGAGGAACAGCAACATGAAATATGGTTTCCAGACCACTTTTAGTTTGGGTGGCGGAATTGATTTGCTCAGTTATTTGCATTAGCTCTTTATCACTTAAAAAATAATACCCAACTGTCATTCTAATGTCACATATATGTAACTTTAGTGTGTTTCAGATGTTTTATACATATTACCTTCTATTATCATAATCTTCCAACAGTTCATTAAAAAAACCTTAATGCTATTTATAGTCAGCCAGCTCTATACCAAGCTGACCAAATATAGTAGATTTGAAACACTTTATTATACTTCCTTTTAATTATGTCTTCTGCTGTCCCATGCAAAGTGACCTTAGTAATAAAGGTTGTGTGTGTGAGAGAGAGAGCAAGAGTGAGATTGCTAGAATCTGTTATTCCAGAAGAATTTCAACAAATCAAAAACCTCTGTCTAAGATCCTGCTCATATACTGGGCACAATACCTTTTAAAATGTGGACATTCCACAACAGTTGCCTGCACATATAAACCATGGATTTCCAGAAACAACAGAGTACCTACTCCTTGGTTTTCATAAAGGGTTTTCTCAAAGGAGTAATTTCAACAAAGGAGTATATTCATGCCACTCATGCCTTGATTTAAGCAAATAATGCCATGATCAAAAACAGTAGGAAATTTGTAAAATCAGTGGCCTGACATTCAGCAGCAACCAAAATTCTTGAAAAAATGTCTTGAAGAAATTCATAAAGTCCAAATAAATCCTCACATTAACCCAAACCTTGTTCTCAATTAAAAAAAAAAGAATCCACAGAAACAGGTTTATTCCACAGAAACAGGTTTATTTCCTCTTCATTCACAACAGAGGGTACAGCCAATGGCAAAGGATGATGAGAGTTGTTAGTAAAGACATTTGGAGAGTCACAAGTTACCTGCCTCTTCTATAAAGTCCTGTATCCCTTTATTTCCCTATATTTCCTTCAAGTTTCTATCTTTCATAAAAAGGAGAACATTATTCAAAAATGGTTCAGCTTTTACAACAAACTTTTAAATAGAGTTCTGAAGCTCCCTGAGTGCACAATTCTGACAATGCCCATTTAAGACAGATGCCCAGGAGCATCAGACTGCTACAAAGATTTGGGAAGTGTAGAGCATTATTCTCATACTTATTTCAGAAGAACAACCAATGCCTTCCAGGAAGAATGATGTCAGTGATAATAAGCCATGCACACAATGAGTCTTTATATTGCTATTATATCTATTTTTAATTACACAATATGCATTTTCCATTGCAGTATGATACCAAAAAATTACAAGCATGTCCTGGCTTTGGTATTTGCTATAAAGGAGATCAATGAAAATTCTGCAATTCTTCCAAATGCTACTTTGGGGTTCCACATCTATGACAACTATTGCGATCCAAAGATGACTTACATAAGCACTCTGGGTCTCCTTTCCACAAGGGATAGCTTTTTCCCCAACTACATGTGCGGTCATAAGCCTTTGGTTGCAGTCATTGGGGGATTTTCCTCTGGGACCTCCCTGGACATGGCCACGATTTTAGACCTGTACAAGATCCCGCAGGTAGGAATGAAGTATGGAAGCACTGCTACTGAGAATGAAACATTCTATTCTCATTTCAGTCATGGTTTGTGAGAAAACATGCTTGGAAAAACGCATTAATATAACAAACTGAAACTAACCCTAAACATAACCCAAAGAATCTTAAGGAAAATTCAAAACTGTGGATGTAGGGTTGGAGCAAAGCTAATTGTCCTTTAATCCCACAGAATTTAATAGGAAAGGCTGATGACTGAAGTTAAGTCGCATTAATGCAAAGAAAATTAAGTGTAACAAATGACCTGTGTCTATCTTATCTGAATATGTAAAGAAACATGTGTGTGAGTCACATGGCCATCTCGTATGTTGGCCCCACCCCACATTCTGGCATGTGCCATTCTTTCCTATTGTGTTCATGAAGGACCCTTCTCCTTGCATTCAGTTAGCATTTTATCAATGTTCCTGGTCTTGCAAAGGGTTCTGCTCATGTCCCAGCTCAATATGGGGAGCTCAGGGCTGTTGTGAGGTGGACACGACAAGCTTAACCCCACTTCCTTTTGCACACATTCCTATACTCTCTTCATGCAACATTATGCATCTGTTTGCTCAGATGGAATTTGCAATGTGTTAAATATATGAATGGTTAAATCCCAGGACAATGTGCCTGGGATTGCAGCATCTATCTGGATCTAGCCCATAGTCTCTAACAGATAATCTTTCACTGAGAAATATCTTTTAGTGCTTGCCTGTTAGAACATCAGTGATAGTCTTTCTGGACCTCCCAAGTGTAACCCACATTTCATTTAAACAGCTTTCTGGGGACACTCCCTGCCAGTTAGCAGCTGATTTACAGAACAAATGTATTGCACACACAACTTGCCCATCTCTCAAACAAGTACCTCAACACACTCTTTTAGCTTGCCTATGGCATCCTTGACTCAAGCCTGAATGAAAAAATAGTATTTGATTCCTTGTACAGCATGGCCCCAAGAGAAGAGGTGCAGTGTACTGGGATTGTTCAGTTACTTCTACATTTCAGATGGACATGGGTTGGACTGCTTGTTATAAATAATGACAGTGGGGAAAGGTTTCTGCAAGCATTGGAACCAATCATATTGGCAAAAGGCATCTGTTTTGCTTTTATAAAAAAGACAACAACATGGACTTCTGCAGATATGTTAGAAATGTTTCCACATGAGATGAAAATGTTTCCAGCTCTCATGGAAAGCAAGGTGAATGTCTTTGTTGTACATGGTGTTTCTCCATCCATGCTAAGTGTGAACTGGAATATTCATATGGCCACCCTGGAGTCACATGTGGCCAAGGTATGGATTGTGACACCACAGTGGGATTTCAGAGCAAGTACGTATAACAGAGACCCTAACATGCAGCACTTTCAGGGTGCCATATCCTTGTCAATTCATTCCAATGAGCCACCAAAGTTCAGGAAATTTCTTCAAAGCATAAATCCTTTCTGGGCAAAAGAAGATGGATTTATCAAGGACATCTGGGAGCAAATCTTCAATTGTTCATTGAAAAAATCCACTGGGCAAGAGAGTGAGGAGATCGAGGAAGTCTGCACTGGGAATGGGAAACTGGAGAACCTTCCTGGAAGTTACTTTGAAATGAGCATGACTGGTCACAGCTACAATGTTTACAATGCTGCCCATGCTGTCGCACATGCTTTACAAAATCTGTATGAATCCAGATCCAAGCATAAATCATGGGGAGAAAGCAGGAACAAGAATCTTTGGAAACTGCAACCATGGCAGGTAATATCATTCTAGTCACTGCTCTGTTTGCACAAAAAGAGAACCAAATGTTGCAAAATCATATTTCCCCCATACGATCTCATTGGCCAAAACATTACCTGTTTCTTCTTTGCTTCTGTAGAAATCATTTGTTGACATTATGCTACTAATTGCAGGTTGTAGTTTCTGCCCCTCTTTTCAAAACTAAACCCTGATTCTTTTACTGATTGCTTGGTTTATAATTCTATATACTGCTTTCCAAAACAATTCTACAAAGTGACTTACAAAATAATAAAACATGACCAGAGAGAAGAGACCAGAGTCCATACCTAAACCCACCATTATTTGAAATGGTTTGGCCATGAATTTCACATGGGACAGATCCCATTTTCTCCATACCTCTTTCCTCTTCAGGTCCATAACTAGAGGGGCACATGGCAACTCTGAATGGCCTTTGTACCTCCTGCTGCTGATTAGGATTTGATCAGATCTAAAACAACTTCCCAAACAAGCATCCCAAAACTTTCTCTTTGGTCATTTGTAGTACTATATTATAATTATTATTGCTATTGTTCCCTCTTTGAACATAGATCCATCCCATTCTAAAGCATATCACCTTCAATAACAGTGCTGGAGAACTAGTACATTTTGATGAAAATGGAGAATTAATAACAGACTTGGATGTTATAAATTGGGTAACTTTCCGAAATCAATCTTTTGCTAGAGTCAAACTTGGAAGACTGGATCCTCGGGCACCTCAAGGCAAAGAATTAATGATTCAGGATGAAAACATTGTATGGCATAGAAAGTTTAACCAGGTGAGAACCATGTTCTTGAAGCCACACAATAATTGAAAAAAAGTTGATGAAGTCTTTCTTCCCAGTAACATGTCTTGCTTGAACCAACAATAGCATCAGATCATTTAATTTTCAGCCTTACGGTTTTAAAGCTTTGTGGATGAGACTGCTTTGAATGTTTGGATGAATGATATACACCAGGAAATTCTTTATGAGAGGCATAATCCTGGTGCTTTGCTGAGGCCTCTTCTATCTTCATTTTGAAAGGATGAGCACCCTTTCACAAAAGGTTCCCTTAACCCCTCAGTGTATTCCTTTTTCTATGTTCCTAAATGTTCCATTACACAACTTAAGGTGATCATATTGTATAGCCCGAAGTTAGAGTGTACACAGGCTTCTATAGTGAATTATGTTGTTGTTATTCAGGAAAATGCTTCATTATCCTTGTTTTGAAGCCACTAGAAGGCTTGAAAACACAGGCAAAACTTTAGGAGAAGAATGATATTGTGTGAAGAATCCCAAACCTTTCTCAATAAATGCCTTGTGTAGAAAAGCCCATGGGAAATATCTCTCTAATGATGATGCTGGCTTGGCCACTGTATACTTCTAAAATGTCTATCTGAGGTGGTACCTCTTTTATGGTTGGTCTGATTGTCCTTGGGAGCACAGGTTCAGAAGACAGTGTTGAGGACCTCACCCCATACTATGTAATGTATACATGAAACTGCTGTGAAAGATGATCAGTGCTATTAATATGCTGATAATCCCTAGTTCTGGCTCAGCTGTTGACTGGGGTCCATTACAGTTGCCATGTATTTCTATGGCATAATTGCAAAACTGCTAACAACTGAGTCACATGGCCACCAATTTGAAATATTACATTATTCCATATGAGCCTGCCTGGAGTTTAGATCTCTGGGGGAGGCCCACATCTCAGTCTCACTACCATTGGAAGCACATTTGGTGCAATGCCTTTTTGGCAGCTGCTCCAATGTTCTGCTCCACAGAAGTGGCCACCTCTAGCCTTCCATCTCTACTCCCTTCAGCTCCATAGCAATGGATGAATCACTGTTTGCTTTACTCCCATAGGCTGAGTGATGTGTCCATTCCCCTGTTTATATTTGGAAAGAAAGAGGCAACATAAAAATGCATGGAGGGAGAAGGAGGGGGGGACCATATCAAAATTGTTTTCTTTTATTTCATTAAAAGAAAAGCAAAAGCCAAAACTCTGTGTGGGCTGGAGCAGCTGGGAAGTGCTCCAGATATGCGGATACACTTCGGAGGGAAGGGAAAACCTGCCTCAGGACCACAGCAGACCCATCAGGAGGAGGTTGCTGATGTCTGTAGATAAGAACTGAGAAAGGATGGATATTTTGCTCATGGAGGCTGATGGGACGTTGTTAGAGTCTGGGAAGACTGAGTGGGGAGTGAAGAAACCACTATGCCTATGCAACGATGTGATTACCTGACCAGTGTGTTCAGGAAAAACAAATCTATGTGTTCTCATTCAGCCAGTAAGAGCCATCATCCACAAAGGACCACCCACTTGGCCAGTACCTAATGCCAATGTCTCACTGGTGTGATTGATGACCTTCAAGTTCTCTATCACCTTTTCTCTACTGACCACTGTCCTGAAGCTTATGCAAAATATATGTTTCATTTGCTTTCTCTGATCTGCTGTTAGGCATACAATCAAAGCAAAATCTGAAAAATCTGGAGAATCCAAGTCCTGGCTCCTTTTTTCACAGGTGGCAATCAAAAATGTCTCAAGGGAGGCATTCTACCTGAGAGTTCCCATTTATTCCTACAACGGTGGTGTGGAAAAGACATGCAAGGGTGCATTTTCAAGATTTCTCTCTCCAACCCACAAATTCTGTATATTTTTATATATTGTTATTTATTTGTTGGAAGCCGCCCTGAGGCTTATGTGAATGGGGTGGCATATAAGCATTCCAAATAAATAAATAAATAAATAAATAGTGGTCTTAATTCCTTCCAAGGCTTTTAGGTTTCCTCCCTAAATCTCTGTGAAAGGATATAATTGTAAACAGATACTTTCAGCAGAAAACAAAAGGTGTGCCACTGAAAAGTATATTTAATCTCTCTCTCTCTCTCTTTATATATATATGTGTGTGTGTGTGTGCATTATCAAATATATATTTGATCTCTCCTTATTAAACAGCAAACTAAACCACAAATATCAAACATTTTTAACCTCAATCCTATAACATTTTTAACCTCAATATAACCTTTCCCCATTTATATTTCTGATTAGGCACTGCCCATTTCTGTGTGTAATGACAACTGTCACCCTGGTTTCAGTAGGAAAAAGAAGGAAGGAGTGCCATTTTGCTGCTATGATTGTGCTGCATGTCCAGAAGGACAGATTTCTGCTCAGAAAGGTAGGAGATACAAAGCATTTCCTCAAAACTTGAATAGCAATTTTTGCTATGGACCATGGTCAAGAAGGAATGGAAAGACCTCCTGTGCTGGGATAGCAGGCTGTGGCTAGAGGTGCAACAGTGTGGTGTGATGGATTTCCCAAAGGGACATGCACTTGTTCTGTCCATGCATTCCTAATTGCAAACTTCTGTGCAAAGTATCCTCACCAATAGCCTTATATTCCAGAATCAGAGAGGCCTTTCCACTCCCCAGTAACTGGCCATATCTACCACCATCAGACACATTTTGCACAGATTTGTTTTTTGGGCTGGGGCATGAGGGAGGGGGATATTCCTGAAGTCATTAAAAAGAAAATGAGGTTATATGGGCTGCATTTTAACTTCTTCTTATTCTAATGCAAGCAATTGTTACCTGGCACTAGGAACAGTGGCTTCTCTCCTGCACATTGAAAATAAGGTTGTCAATGACCCTAAAAACAAAGGAATAATGATGACATACTCTCTTTTTCAGTTACATATTATTTTCCCCAAAAAGATGTTTGCCTTGTGGTACAAAGGGCCGAAGCAACAGCATTTTCACTTTACTTACTTACTTACTTACTTGCTGTTTATATGCCATCTGATACTAAAAGTCTTTGGGCTGCTTACAAAACACAAAATGGTAGAACCTGGAGTTACCCAATGAAGTTGAGTGGTGGGAGACTCAGGGCAGATAAGGGTAACTATTTCTCTACACCATAGAAATGGAAATCACTAGCACAAGATGATGCTTATCAATAGGGATGGGTTTCAGTGAGGATTCGGCAAATGTGCAGAGGCTTAAGTCACTACCGGCTATTAATACATGGCAGCTATATATCACACCCAGTACCAGATACATATTTCTCTATTATATCTGTATCTCACTTTTTTGTGAGCAACTCAAGACAGCTTATACAATTCTTCTCACAACAAACTTACATAGTAGAATAGACTGAGAATCAGTGATTTGCCCAAAGTAACCCAGTGAGATTCATGAATCAGTTGGAACTAGAACCTGGATCTCTGAAGGCTCAGTCTAAGTGCTATGCCACAGTAGGTCTCCAAACACCATGCACAGTAGGTCTCCAAACATTGGGGGAAAGAAAAGGGACATCACTATTACATTTATGTCCTGACTTTCCACTATGACTACTATGGAAAAAGAACAATGGGCTAGATGAGCATGTTATCCATCATAACTCATTTTATGTTCTCATGGAAGCAGTCATCTCACAAAGATGACAGGCTATTATACTTTGTCATTCCATGCATGCATTTATATGAAATAACTATGTTATGGATACTTTTGAGAACAGCATTCTAATATGCATATTAGTCCAGAAAGTTTAGATCAAGTGTGTTCACTCAGGAATATTAACCCAATGGATTCTTCAATCATTCCTACTCAATATGGTACCTTTGTTGTTTGCTAAAGATCAGCACACACTTCTTTATAATAAAGGACAATGTAAATGGGTAGCTATCAGGAGAGAACACATGTGTGTGACTTACTTCAAAGAATGTGGAGTTTTATATGTTGTGTTTTGAGACCCAGTAATGTTGGGTGCAATTTTCAAAGGAGATCAACAGTTGGGTGAATGACTAAGAATAGTTATTATTGATTCTATAGTATTGATATTAACTATGCTGTGCCCTCAGCAGGTCTGGATAGAAGTCAATAACATTTCTGTTAGAGAACTTCCTTTGAATAAATGAATTACTGGAATACTATTCCTGATGCTTCCAGAAAAAGATCCAGAGCAGAAGTCTGCCTACTCATCTAAGCTATACAACACACACATATCCTACAGAGAGAGGGAAATGATCCCTTCCTGTTACCTTTCTTGCATTGACCAGATAGCAAAATATTCTGTGGTCTGTGTTTCTAGGAATGCCTAGTGAGATTAAAGAAAATGGCTTGATGAAGCTTAGCAAGCAAGCTCTTGTCCAAGGGAAGATTTCAGATGAGGATTTTCTGGCTTTCAACTTCATGCACTTTGACCATGCCTTACTATTACCTCTATTTCCCTAGATATGGATATCTGTGTCAAATGTCCACAAGATCAGTATGCAAATTTGGATCAGGATCAATGCATTCCCAAGGTTATAACCTATCTCTCCTATGAAGAACCTTTGGGGATCATGTTGACTTTGCTGGCTCTTGCTTTCTCTCTAATGACAACTGTGGTCCTTGGAACCTTTCTGAAGCATCAGAACACTCCCATAGTCAAGGCCAATAACAGAAATCTCACCTACATCCTCCTCATTTCCCTCCTTCTTTGCTTCATCTCCTCCTTGCTGTTCATTGGAAAGCCTAGCAAGCTGACCTGCCTCCTCCGACAAACAGTGCTTAGCATAATCTTCTCTATTGCCCTTTCTTCTCTTTTGGCAAAAACCATCACTGTGGTTCTGGCATTCAAGGCTATCAAACCAGGGTCCAGAATGAGAAAGTGGGTGGGGGAAAGAATGGCAAATTGCATTGTTCTTTCTTGTTCCTTTTTTCAAGCAGGGCTTTGCACAGTTTGGCTCTGTACTTCCCCACCTTACCCAGATAATGATATGTACTCACTGAATGGGAAAATCATTATAGAATGTAATGAACAATCCATTTTCATGTTCTCTTGTGTACTAAGCTATTTAGGCATTTTGGTTATGGTCACTTTTGCTGTTGCTTTTGTTGCAAGAAGGCTCCCTGATGCTTTTAATGAATCCAAGTGCATCACTTTCAGTCTGTTGATTTTTTGTTGCGTTTGGTTATCATTTATTCCAGCTTACCTGAGTACCAAGGGAAAATACATGGTGGCTGTGGAGATCTTCTCAATCTTATCCTCTAGTATTGGGATACTGGGTGGCATCTTTTTCCCTAAATGCTACATCATTGTGCTGACTCCTGGGCTTAACAACAAAGATGCAATAATGAAAAAGAAATTAGAACCTATTAAGCACCAGAGAAATCCTTCTCTCTCTCTAAGAATATGACAGACTAAGTTTAGGAAAGAATCCAGGTGCTATCTACATTAATCACTGGTCTATTACATGAGAAAACATTGCCCAACATCCAGCCTGTGAAGGCACTAGGATATCATCATCATCTGAACCTTCATTAGTTTGTATATCATTGCATATCCTTCTGTGCTTTTTTGTTCACTTTGCCTTAAATAATTATTATATTCCATACACATATATCCAACAAATGGTTTTCAACAGGGTCTTCTCTTTAGCACTTTCCAGGATTTGGCAAAAAACATCACATTTCTTCTTGGCAAGTGAGGACTACCCACTGAGACTGTCCTTCACTTGTGGCTGTTATTTAAGTGGTTGCTAATAACATGTAATGCTGTGTTGTTTGTAAGAAATATGATGGGTTTTTGTTGTCTTGCACCAATAGGCCCTGACCAAAAGAAAAAATACTGTTGTTGATATCATGGTAATGGCTGAGAATTGACAAAGTACATGTCACTTTGCAATGGAAGATCAATGTCCTTCATTTTTTATGCAGTTTGACTGCTGGATATTATGCAATTCAATAAAACTAAGTTTGTGTGGCAGTCATGCTCAACTACACATGAAAGACCTCCTCTTCCCACAAAAAAAGACAATTAAAAGCACTACACATTCTGGTTTATTGAAAACAAGATTCATTTTGACTCCAGAATTTATAACTTGTTCCAGATGTTCCATCCTGAAATGCAGGTGTCCAACAAAACCAGTCTGAAAAGGACTAATCTGAATGCTGTCAAGCTATGAAAGAGAAAAACAAACCAAAAATAGAGTAAACAAGTCATGGTTTCCATTCTTATCTGGAAGGCCATTCATGATTAGGCAAAAAACTATGTGCAGCATGAACACTAGTTTAGTTTCACATGTAAACACACTCATTATGCATCTATTCACATATTTGAAACACTAATATTTCTTTGTTACTTGCCATCAAGTTGCTCCAAGTGATGCTGTGCCAAAGAATGCCCTCCAAAATGTCCTGTCCTTGACAACCCTGTGATGAGGAGGGGCAGAGGATGAGTTTATGGCTTGTATTGCGTCCAAAGTTCATTTGAGCCTCCTTCCCAATCCATGATGCTTAATCTGGACCGACCAAAACAACTATCTAGAGCAAAATGTAGGATACAGAATATGGTGGTTCGAAGGTCATTGTTGTCATCCTTCACTTCATGCATTGGATGCACAAAAAACTGCGGTTTGGAAGCTCACACACCTTGAGGGTGGAGGGCAGTGGATGTCTCCTTTTGGGAATAAGAGTTCCAAGCAACACATTGAATTGACACCAAAAGCAACTGGAAAGCAATGTTGTTCTTTTAGGACAAGAATGCACTGCAGGAAGTGGATTGAAAGCAGAAAAATTATAAATCAGAGTCCATTGATGTTGTTAACTCTGTTCTAATTTAAGTTCTGCTTGAATATCCAAACAGACAATAAAACAATCTGAACATTAAAATGAAATAAACAATACATTACAAATAGCAACAATAAAATAGCAACCGTAGGCCCATACCAGCTATGCTCAAATAAATCCACAAGTACAGCAGCAATAAGGCTTAATAACAAAGTAAAAGAAAAAAGAACCTATATACAATACAAATAAAAACTTTTTTAAAAAGATTAAACTTTTGAAATGCTGAGTATATGAAAGGTTTTTACCTGGTGCTGAAAGAAATAAAGAATGGACAGCAGGCATGAGAAATTAATATCAGTCAGGCCCAACAGCAGACATGTGGCTCTATTTTGAACCAACTGATATTTCTGGACCATCTTCCAAGGCAGCCCCATGTAGAGTACACTGCAGTGGTCCAAGCTAGAGATTACCTGAGTATGGACTACTTTTGCTTGAGTCTGCTTTTCTAGATAAGGAGACAGGAGATCAATAAGCCTGAGCTCATCTTTATTAATATAAGGTATACAAATAAAAAGTAATGTGAGCATTACTAAAAGATAAATTAAAATAAAATGAATCAGAGAGCAGTTCCTAATATTATTCGGTTCATTTTGAAAATTCCTTTGGTATAGAATTTGGGACTATTGGCCTCCAAAACTGAAGCAGGTAAAAAAGGAACTCCGTCTCTGGCTTTTTTCAGCAGGTTCCTTCTACATTCTTAAGAAGTTCTGCCTGTGGTCTCTTATCAATCAGTTACATCTAGAATATAGATATATTCTTATAAATGTTTTAAACCAAAATATTAATAGACAAAAAGTACTAAAGAAAGTTCTGTTGAAGCCATATCAAACAATAATAAGGTTGATTGGCAAGTGGCTTGAAAAATCTCTGGGGAAGTAAACTCTCTTGGCCCAGCCTCTATGGCACTTGTATATTTTATCCTGCAAATTAGAATATGCTCACCATAGGATTGAGAAAAATACCCCTTGCAGCTTCTCACACATAATGGAACTTAAAAGCTTGCAACACATTGGGGAAGTGATAACCTCCCATAACATTGTCTAAATTACTGTTTTCCATTCTGTGGCTCAATGCATTATCTCAGCTCATGGATGAGTCAGCATTTGCAAAGAGCTAGAATATCATTCTACACTGATGGACAAAGAGGTACAATCAGGTGCAAAATCATTGTGCCTGTGCACAGATTTCCCAGCACACCAACCAGTAAATCAGTTAGCAATTCAAACATTCATTGTTGTATGGAGGCACTAACAAAAGTGATAATCAGCACATATAAAAAGCTGTTGATGGGGAAGCATGAACATGGCCTTTTGGAGGAGACATTTTCCCAGTATGTTGCTCAAGAGGATGCTGCTTCTCTCACTGCTTCTTCTAGCTCATGCTGCATGCAAGAGACATTCTATCAATTGCACTACAACTGTTGATCCCCTCCATATTCCACACAAATTCTACCAGCTGGGTGAAGTTCTCATTGGAGGGATTGTTTCTCAGGTCTTCTTCCTCCATAATATTCTTTCTTTTATGGAACAGCCTGCACAAACAAGGTTCGGTGAACTGATGTAAGGCATTATTTTGTACCTTCTTTTCCCTACTATTTTCAGTTCGTATGGAAATGCATTAGTCTCCATTCAGTACAATTCAGAGCAATCTCTCATCGATTGCTACTTCTCAAACAATTCCTGTCTTCTTGATCTCCTAATTCATATGGTTCTACTTTAGAAACAGTTTCTTGAAAAAAAGAAAAAAGAAAAAGGAGGGTACAGGTCCTTTTCATTTCTATGAAATTTCTGGGATGATATCTCAAATTATGGATGAGTTTATGTAAGCATGCAATGCTCCTTTTTCTCCATTATACTTGAAATATTTTCTCAAATTTCATATCCTTCAGACACATCCTCTTCAGTTGCATTCTTATGTCTTTGATCTTGAGTAATTAGCAGATCTTGACCTTGATCTACTAATACATTTGTTAATTGGAAGCATTCCACTGCATATTTTATCTTTGGTGCAAAGATTCTCAGTCATGAGTCTAACTGGAGCTTGCTTTGAATAGAAAGTATATAAGAGCTATTTACATGGTTTGCATTTAAACTCTGATAAATGCACATGGTACTGTATTCAGCACTACACTGAGTAATTATTTTCTCAGGGAGAAAAATGCCCATATTGAACTATTAAGTTTCCTTTCTTTCCTTATGCTATGGCCCTTTGCAGGGCCACTCAATGTTTTTAAGTCCATCTTGGAAATAAAAACATGATGTTGATGCTAATGATCATGATGATGCTCTCAATCAAACAGCCTGTCACTATCTTTCCAGTTCTGTGCCCAAGAACTACCAACATGTCCTGGCCTTGGCGTTTGCTGTGAAAGAGATCAATGAGGCTCCACGAATCTTACCCAATATCTCTCTGGGATTCCACATCCTCAATAGCTACCGTATTTTTCACTCTTTAAGACGCGCCTGACCATAAGACGCACCTAGTTTTTAGAGGAGGAAAGCAAGAAAAAAATATTCTGAATCAAATGGGCACATAATCACAGGCACATTCCCCATCACTTCCCCATGGGCTGCACATCTGACAGCTTACTGCACACACATATTCGCTCTATAAGACACACAGACATTTCCCCTTACTTTTGAGGGAGGGAAAAGTGAGTCTTATAGAGCAAAAAATACGGTACTTTACAGCAAAAATGACCTTCAAGGCCATCCTGAACTGCCTTTCCACACAGCATAGCTTTGTCCCTAACTTCAGGTGTCACTACAAGAATGAAGTGATCAGTCATTGGAGGATGCCTGTCTGCAATCTCTGCCAAAATATCTATCTTTTCAGCAACTCACAAGACTCCACAGGTAAGCTGGGTTCACATGCACATGGAGTTTTCATAGTTGTGACACAGAATCTTCTGCCTTTCAGCCAAGGATGTGTGTAGGAGGTCTCTGGTCAGCTAGCGATCTGATTAGATGCAGGCAAAGCAACAACATAGTGAGCCATATTCATCAATTGGAGAAGTATAGCCTGAAACTGACTTCTCATCAAAGTGGAATGAGGTTTGCAATGGATTGGCACTGGACTCTTCATCCACCCATCATTTTCATGCCAATGTATCAGTGATATACATGGAAGTATGGAAAGGATGTATGTCAAACTTGTGGATGACAAAAACAAAAAAGGTGGTTAATATTTCAAAAAATATGCTAAATTTCAAGGTGACTTTGCTGGAATGGCAACTGCTCTGTGAGTAACAAACCAATATTCAACAGAGAGAAATGCAAATTCAGATATGCAAATTTTGAATGTAGACCAAAAAATGCCCCCAAAACCCCCTGCACATTGTGGTACAGGTGACTAGAACTGCAAAGGTACCATCAGTTGCGTAGTTTTCATTTGTTTGTTTCCAATTCTTGAAGAAAAATAACAAAGAGCTATGCTTTAAAAAAGAAAAGCTATGCAACGAAGCATCAGAAACCACAGGAAATGAAAGGAAGGATCAGAAATCTGGTTCATAATACATAGGTTCCCAACATGAACAAAATGCACCTATATATTCAAGCTGCTACAAAACCAGGTTCCACTCCTCCCCTTGAAAGCCCATGTTTGGACATTTGCCTTCCTTACCAATAATATACCAATAATGATAATAAGCTCACTGTAGTTAGAAAATCTAGTTTACATGCACGCCACTTCATCAGTAGTAGTACTGCTCTCAGCAGACCCCCATTTCTCATTGTCAAATCACCCACTCAAAGCATGAGTGAGCTCACCGCTCACAGCATGACAACATAAATTAACTTACAGGGGCAGCCGTCTGTTAATGCATTAAGACTTGGATGGTTCATAAATCAGTAGAGAACCAGGAAAGGTTGCGTATTTGCTGATGCCCCCTCCATCCAGCACATCTGGACATGAGTCTGAGAGAACCAAGGAAAATGTGAGTTCATAGATAAGGCACAACAACCTGACCGATCAAAGGACATGTCAGATTAGATTCCCATAGGCTGGCTTTTGATACTTTGAGGAAACAAGACCCATCCTTAACACATGTCATTGGAAGCTGCAGCTTTTCTGTAGGGCCTTAAAAAAAGGCCATATTGACATGCCTTCTAAAGAGATTTATTGGAATTGATGTCTTCAATAGTGTAAATCAGTTGTGATGGAGAAGAAAGAATGGGGAGAGCTACTGAGTATGCCCAGACTCATCGTTAATCCACTGGCTGGCATTAAATTAAAATGTGGCTTGAAGTAGAACTTTTAGTAAGGGTGAATTTCACAATTGCCATCATATTCAAAAAGATGTTATGTTTAGGAATCAAGAATATTTCTGAAAGATTTAACAAATATTAACTTTGCATCAATTGGAGGAATTTCAAAGAAGGGGAAAGTGGCAAGGAAAGAAAGTTTCATAATAAAAGTTAAAGAATTTGTACCTGTTTCACAAGAAAAAGAGGAGAGTAATTGGGAGATCCTACAACTGGTCAAAAATCTGAACTTGACATCATATAAAAGAGGTAAAGACTTGCCCTCTACTCCACAGAAGACATAGATTTCAACATAACTACCAAAACAAAAAACAACTTAATGGTAAACCTGGTCAAGGAATGATCCTTGACCAGGGTCAGTGATTCAGACTAGATGACCCGGGAGACCCCTTCTGACTCGGTCTGTTTCTATGCTTCTATGTTAATGACACTGGAAGCAACTCTTTTCTACTGATGACCTTTTATGCCAATGCTGCTCACAAGTCTTTTAGTGCACATTTAATGTTTTCTGCCCCCTTCATGGATCACTGCCTTGTCATGGCGAAGGGACTTGTGTAGCTCAACTAAGCTATGAGCTATGCCATGCAGGACCACCTAAGAAAGACAGGACATAGAAGAGAGCACTGACAAAATGCGACCCACTGGAGAAGGAAATGGCAACCCACTCCAGTAGAATTTTGTCAAGAGAATATGATGGTCATAGCAAACAATCTTTTCCAACAATCCAAGAGATGACTCTACACATGGACATCACCAGACGGTCAACATACAAATCAGATTGACTATGTGCTCTGCAGTCAAAGATGGAGAAGCTCTATACAGTCAGTAAAAACTAGACCAGGAGCTGGCTGTGGCTCAGATCATGAGCTTCTAGTTGCAAAATTTAGGCTTAAATTGAAGAAAGTAGGGAAAAGCACTAGGCCACTCAGGCATGACCAAAATCATATCACTGATAAATATACAGTGCAGGTGACAAATAAATATAAGGAATTAGATCTGATAGAAAGAGTGCCTGAAGAACTATGAATGGAAGTTTGCAACATTGTACAAGAGGTAGCAAGTAAAACCATCCCAAAGAAAACGAAATGCAAGAAAGCAAAATGGCTGACTGAGGAAGCTTTACAAATAGCTGAGGAAAGAAGGGAAGCAAAAGGCAAAGGAGAAAGCGAAAGATACACCCAATTGAATGCAGAATTCCTGGGAATAGCTAGAAGAGATAAGAATGCCTTCCTAAATGAACAGTGCAAAGAAATAGAAGAAAATAATAGAATAAGGAGGACCAGTGATCTCTTCAAATAAATTGGAGATATGAAGGGAACATTTCATGCAAAGATGGGCATGATAAAGGACCAAAATGGCAGAGACCTAACAGAGGCAGAAGAGATTAAGAAGAGGTGGCAAGATTACACAGAAGAACTATACAAGAAAGAGCTTAACATCCCTGATAACCATGATGGGGTGGTCACTGACCTCGAGCCAGACATCCTGGAATGTGAAGTGAAATGGGCCTTAGGAAGTCTGAGCAGCAGGAAAGCTAGTGGAGGTGACAGTATTCCAGCTGAGCTATTCAAAATCCTGAAAGACGATGCAGTAAAAGTGCTACACTCAATATGCCAGCAAATGTGGAAAACTCAACAGTGGCCACAGAATAGGAAAAGGTCAGTTTACATTCCAATCCCAAAGAAGGGCAATGTTCAAACTACCGCACCATTGCACTCATTTCACATGCTAGCAAAGTGATGCTCAAATTCCTACAAGCTAGGCTCCAGCAGTATGTGGACCGAGAACTACCAGAAGCTCAGGCAGGATTTCGAAGAGAGATAGGAACTAGAGATCTAATTGCCAACATACGCTGGATCATAGAGAAAGCTAGGGAGTTCCAGAAAAACATCTACTTCTGCTTTATCGACTATGCTAAAGCCTTTGTGTGAATCACAACCAATTGTGGCAAGTTCTTAAAGAGATGGGAGTACCTGACGATCCTATTTGTCTCTTGAGAAACCTATATGTGGGTCAAGAAGCAACCGTGAGAATTGGACACGGGACCATTGAATGGTTCAAAATTGAGAAAGGAGTGTGGCAAGGGTGTTTACTGTTGCCCTACCTATTTAACTTATATGCAGAGCACATCATGAGAAAGGTGGGCCTAGATGAATCACCAGTTGGAATTAAGAATGCCGGAAGAAATATCGACAGCCTTAGATATGCAGATGATACCAATCTAATGGCAGAAAGTGAAGAGGAACTAAAGAGCCTCTTGATGCGGGTGAAGAAGGAGAGCGCAAAAGTTGGCTTGAAACTCAACTTTAAGAAAACTGAGATCATGGCATCCGGTCCTCTCATTTCCTGGCAAATAGATGGGGAAGAAATGCAGGTAGTGACAGATTTTATTTTCCTGGACTCACTGCAGACGGGGACAGCAGCCAAGAAATTAAAAGACGCTTGCTCCTGGGGAGGAAAGCTATGGCAAATCTAGAAGCCATACTAAAAAGCAGAGACATCACCCTGCCAACAAATGTGCGTATACTCAAGGCTATGGTTTTCCCATTTGCAATATATGGCTGTGAAAGCTGGACCATACAGAAGGCTGAATGCAAAAGAATTGAGGCCTTTGAATTGTGGTGCTGGAGAAGACTCCTGCATTTTCCTTGGACAGCAAGGTGATCAAACCAGTCAGTCCTAGAGAATATCATTCCTGATGGCTCTTTAGAAGGCCAGATCCTGAAGATGAAACTCAAATACTTTCACCACCTGATGTGAAGGAAGGACTCCCTGGAGAAGAGTCTAATGCTGGAAGCAATGTACAGCAAATAAAGAAGGGGATGGCAGAGAATGAGGTGGCTAGATGGAGTCACTGAAGCGGTTGGTGTGAGCTTAAGTGGACTCCAGGGGATGGTGGAGGACAGGAAGGCCTGGAGGAATGTTCTCCATGGGGTAGCGATGGGTCGGACACGACTTCGTGATTAACAACAACGTTTTCTGCACAGGGTGTTGCTGTATTTGACAAGATCACCTACACAAAATCCTGATCATGTTTTTATCATTATTTAAGATTTTCCTCCAACCTATTAAAATATTTAATTTCAGATCATCTATGGATCATTTTTGCCACCAGAAGGAAGTGAAAAGCAAATGCCCTTTCTGTACCAGATGGTTCCAAATGAAGCCCAGCAATACATGGGAGTCTTACGACTGCTTCAGCATTTTGGACGGACTTGGATTGGCCTTAAAGCTGTGGACAATGATAGAGGGAACAGGTTTTTACAGACCATGCTACCAATGCTTTCCCAGCATGAAATCTGCTATGAATTCATACTAAGAATCCCAAACTTGGCTTATATGGATGAGATGATTGGCTTGGCTTGGAAGGAAAGAGGAGCATTGAAATTTTCTTTGGGAGCAAAGCCAATGTTTTCTTTGTATATGGAGAACCTCCATCATTTCAACTACTTAGAATGTTGCTGTTTTTAGCACCCTTAGCCAACTTGCCACCACTGCATAAAGTGTGGATTATTGCTTCCAACTGGGATTTTGCATTGGTGCCTCTTCAAAGAACTTGGGATATACAAACTTTCCATGGTTCCTTAACATTCAGTGCCCATTCAAACCAGCCGCTAGGATTCTGCAAATTTGTGCAGATGGTTAGATCTTCTTGGGCCAAAGGAGATGGTTTCATCAAGGACTTCTGGGAGCATGCTTTCAACTGTATAATACAAATGATTAATATGATGTCTGAGGGCCAAGAGAGCTGTTTAGGGGATGAGAAACTGGTGACTCTTCCTGGGATTTTGTTTGAAATGAACATGACTGGACACAGCTATAATGTCTACAATGCTGTCTATGCTGTGGCACATGCTTTGCATGCTGTGTATGAATCCAGTTCCAAACACAGAAGATGGGTGGGAAGAGAGAGCATGGCCATACAGAATTTGCAACCAGGGCAGGTAATTGTACCTCAGTACTCTTTTGCAAAGCAGTAGCACTTACATCATCAAAGAAATTGTAGTTCTGCATAAAATTGTGATAGATCAATCAATGAGCATGACTGTAGTGTTGTTTGAAACAAGTCCAATTCACTGCTGCCATTTCAACATCATGCCATGACTTTGTTCATTTTTTCCAATGCAGCTCCATCACTTCCTAAGCAACATCTCGTTCAATAACAATGCTGGTGACAGTGTGCATTTTAATGAAAATGGAGAGTTGGTTGCAGAGTTAGATGTTACCAACTGGCTGATGTTCCACAATGGCTCCATGGCTAGAGTGAAAGTTGGAAGGCTAGACCCCCAGGCTTCTGCAGGCCATGAATTAACTATTGTTGATAACCAAATCACATGGCATACAAGCTTTAATCAGGTGACCCACAGCTTCAATTCTAAAACTATTAGTCATTCCTCCATTTATCACATTTATATGCAATTTGGCCACGGGTTGCTATGATATAGCTCAAGGAACCAAGGTTCAATTTGGATGCCAGGTCCTTCCTGGAAGTTAGGACCCCCAAGTATATGGAATGGGCTTCCATCAGAGGTGTTGAAGCCCTATTGGTGAAGGTGTTCGAGGATAGGTGAGACATGCGCATGGTAGGCATGTCATGAGTGGAGCCGGCTGGAGCCATGAGTCAGACTAGATGGCCTGGGAGACACCTTCTGACTCATTTTGTTTCAATGTTTCTATTTAAATGATATGCATGGTATGCATTTTGTAATGGAGAGTCCGACCCTATCTCCCTTGTGGCAAATGCTCCAAAGCCCCAAAATCAAGAGGTTTAAGTGCATCCTCTACAACACAAGATTCTTTGAACAAGAATGGATTACCAGCTGCCACATGTTTTCATGTTGCGTGAACTTATTCTCAACATGTATACTTCTCCTTATCTCTGCTTCTGAGCAGGCTGTGCCACTTTCTGTGTGCAATGAAAACTGCTATCCAGGATACAGCAGAAAGAAGAGGGAGAGGGAACCATTTTGCTGCTATGACTTTGCTGCATGTCCTGAATGACTGATCTCCCATAAGAAGGGTAGGAGGAATCATGTACACAGAGAGCCACAAATTGGAGCTGACTCATTATTTTTATTTGGTATATCTGTCCCTCTTCAGTGCACATGAAAATAATCCTCACAGAATGTAAGAGAATCCAATGACTAACCTGTTATGTTTTTGGACAGATGAAATAGAAAATAGAATACCTCAATAACATCCATGTCTCATTAGACATAACACCTAATGGAATAAAAAGAGGTCAAGTGAGGACATGGCTGGCTTCCTTTGGCAGGGAGTTCCACTGCCTCACCCAGTATGGATTTCTCTATTCTTCAGTGCATGGGGTATCATTTCCTTAGTACAAGGTTTGGTCCAAATGCAAGAAGTGGATGTCCAAGAAGACTTTCTCTTATAAAGCCCTTAATTACTTGGGACCTGGATACCTAAAGGAATGCCTTCTTCAGTATTTGCCTTCCCACCCCCTGAGATCGGCAGCAGAGGCCCTCCTCCGGCAACCCTCCATGAAAGACATTATGAGGCAACGTACCCAGAGGAGGGCTTTCTCTGTGGTGGCGCCCCACCTATGGAATGTGCTCCCCAGAGAGGTCCACCTGATGCCCTCGTTATTTGTTTTTTGGTACCAGGCTATGACATTTTTATTTCAATAACATTTTAATAACTTTTAATATCAGTTATACAGATTTTAATCTGTAGCCAGGGTGGATCTGGATTTCATTTATATTATGTTTTATTTTATTTTTCTTATTTGTGTAAGCCATCCTGAGGCTATGTGATGGGACGGCACACAAATACTCTAAATGAATAAATACATACATACATACATACATACATACATAAAGATCTCATGTGTGAGGAGCTAGTCTGTTATGGCACATTGCAAACATGTGTGGGCAAAAGAAGTCTAGCATGTGCAGCACTCCTATAGCCAGGGGAGCACCCCTATCAACAGGGGTCAAAAGAGGGCAAGGCCAGCACCCTAGACAGGGAGTTCCACTGCCTGACCAAGTATTGCTTTCTCTATTGTTGAGTGCATGGAATGTCATTTCCTTAATAGAGAGGTATGGTCCAAATGCAAGAAACATGTGAACATGGTAAGCCCCTAAGCAGGTTAGAAGTCTGGAAGTGGAGGCCCGTTATTGCACATGTGAGGACTGAGCCCTTTAGGGCACAATGCAAGCATGTGCGAGCAAGAGAAGGCTATCATGTCCAGCACTCCTATACGCAGGGAAGCAGCTTAAGGAATGCTGGTGACAGAATGACTTTTTGATACCTGAACCTGCATAGGATTGAGGGCTGAGTTTTAACAGTTTCTAGATTTATTTATTTAGTTAGTTAGTTTTCGGTTTATATCCTGACTTTTTCCTGCAAAGGACTCAAGGCAGCTTACATCATTCTCCTCCTCCATCTTATCCCCACAACAAGAACCCTGTGAGGTAGGTTGGGCTAAGAGTCAGTGACTGGCTCAAAGTCACTCTTTTATTTCAATGATATTTTAATAATTTTAATATCAGTTTATAGGTTTTAATATGCAGCCAGGGATGATCTGGATTTTATCTGTATTATGTTTTATTTTATTTATGTAAGCTGTCCCTAGGCTATGCGAATACATACTTGTGGTTTCTTGTGAGCCACCCAGAGAGCCATTGGGCTTTGGGCAGCATACAACTGCAATAAAAATAGATAGATAAACCAATAAATATGTCAGTACAGTGTTGTGGGCAGCATCTTTTGAATTAGTGGTAGTACAGTGCCCATCCTTCATTTGGAACAAGACACGAGAGCACCATCTTGGCAGCATCTTCACTTTCCTAAGAGATGAGACAGAAGGATAGTTGCCAAGGACACCTTTCGCCTTGTCTGACTTCCGTGATGAAGCATTCCTTGTGGACAGGGTATCAGGTTGCATGTAGTGTTAGTGGACTTAAGATAGGGGTCCATTTGAAGGGGAGATAACTGCTTATTGGTGCACAAAAGAATTCAAGCAGGAGTGTTCACCTATGCAAGCACGCTGTTCCTAATTCTGTTTGCATCTCTACCATAAGCATTTCTAGCATTTCCTTAATATTCCTCAGAAATAAGAAAATGTTCTATGCTTTCAGTTCTTGCTTCTTAGGCACTCCCTGTTGTTGAGCTCAGGCCTGAGTATGATAATGAAGCATTTAGGGCCAAAGATGCAGCCCAGCAACCCAGCACTGGATGACAGGATGGCAAAGATCTCCACGGCTACCACATATTTCCCTTTGGTGCTCAGGTAGGCTGGAACAAAGGACAACCACACACTGCAGAAGACCAGCATGCTGAAGGTGATGAACTTGGCCTCATTGAAGCTGTCAGGTAACTTCCTGGCTAAGAAAGCCACAATGAAGCTGACTATAGCCAGGGATCCCAAATAACTCAAGGCACAATAAAATATGGGAACAGAGCCCTCATTGCATTCCAGAATGATTGTGTCATCCAGTGAATGCATGTCCATGTCTGGAAATGGAGGGGTTGTGCTTAGCCAAAGTGTACAAAGGACTGCTTGAATTAAGGAACCAGAAAGGGAAATAAAATTGGCCAGTCCTTTCCCCATCCTTTTCCTTAACCTGGAGCCTGGCTTGGTGGCCACAAATGCCAGAACTACCATGGTAGTTTTGGCCAGGATGCTGGAAAGGGCCACAGCAAAGACAGTGCCGAATACCATTTGTCAAAGAAGGCAGGTCACCGTTCCAGGCTGCCCAATGAAGAGCAAGGTGGAGAGGAAGCAGAGAAGAAGGGAGCTGAGGAGGATGTAGGTGATGCTTCAGTTGTTGGCTTTGACAATGGGCGTATCCTTGTGCTTGAGAAAAATTCCAAGCACCAAAACTGAGGTGGATGAGAAACAAATAGCTAAAAAAGTCAAGACAACCCCTAGGAATTCTCCATAAGAGAGATAGCTTAATTCCCTGGGAATGCATTGGGTTTGTTCCTTGCTGGGACACTGCTGTTCTGGACATTTGACACAGGCATCCATGTCTGAAAAAGGGAAAGGTTGATTAAGCACTTGAAAAAAAACCTAGGAAACATCTGATGAGAGGAACAGTAAAACACATGTTTTAGTGTTTCTCTGTCTCCCTTATTATCTATGAGTTGCTCAAAATTCATATTTTGTAATCCTTTAGAGAAGCACAGAAGACAGGATAGGCCTCATTTGTAGCAAAATGACTGTCCTTTCTAACAAGTGAAATTGCTGTACAGCACTTTTCACATTCCATGCAATATCATAGTTGCCATTTTTGGGTGGTGGCATTGTTTGTATTTTTTTTTAAATAAAAGGCCATTTGTTTGCCATTTCAATTTGGTCCACACAAATCCCAGGGTTCATTCTCTTGGCACATCATGCATGCAGCCATCCTACCAAAGCTTCCGACCACAAGATGCTATTCTACATCACACCCCAAGGCCTGTATCGTCCTGCTCACAAATAAGTCTGTGATATACGCGGTAGTCTGTTTTTTCTCTTTCATTCAGTTCATGTCACTACACTGAATTGTTTGACAGCCTTGCCCTGAATGTGAAGGTGGCAGCCCAGCACAAGGAAAGTGAAGCATTTGCCCAGCATTGGCTGGTGTACCAGCCATGCCTGTTCCTATGGAAAGTGGAGGTGGCCATGATGGTAACTCCAGAGTGTGCACCAAGACTCCATAGCTTCATTGTGTTGTACCATGGGGTGCTTTGGAAGTGCATTCAGAACATTCATCTGGTTGAAAGGACTTTCAATACAAGTAATTTTTTGGAGGCTGTACCCCTCCTGTGAGAGTAGTCTCCCTGGCCTGTAATTTGTTTCTCAGTCCAACTCACATTATTGGCAGATGCAGTCTAGTAGCTTAAAGGAAGGACTCAGGGCTCAATGCTATGAGAATTTAGACAGCAAAGAGTCAAAGAATCCTTCAGTCACCTCCATGCCTTTCCCAGCATCCCGGGCTATAGGGGTGCTGGACATGATAGACTTCTTTTGCCCACACATGCCATTTCCAGAGTTCTCAATTGCATAGAGCCTTTGTACAAATCCTCCCTCTTGAGGAGATGATCTCAATAATAGAGAAATCCGTGCTTGGTTAGGCAGTGCAATCCCCTGCCAAAGGAAGCCAACCAGGCCCTCCCAACACCACTATTTATTCTGACAGGTGTTAGAGCTAAAGTGAAGTGGATGACTTTTGGGCAGCCTATTTCTATTATTTCTGTCCAAAAATATAACTGTGTAGTCTTTTGATTAATTTAATTTGTGTGCTGAGGAGCATGTTCATATGCATGTAAGGGGTACACATTCTCCCCATAAACAGTTATGAGTAAGTCCCAGATTGTGACTATCTGAGTACATAATGACTCCTACCCTTCTTATTGGAGATCATTCCTTTCGCACATGCAGAACAATCGTAGCAGCAAAATGGATCCATCTCCTTCTTTTTCCTGCTGTAACCTGGATAGCAGTGGTCGTTGCACACAGAAAGTGGCATACCCTGTACAGAAGTATAGAGAAGGAGGAAAAGTATACCCTGTGTCTTGAGAATGGATCCCCACAACATGAAAACATGTGGTGAGCCATATTTGTTTGAAAGGGGCTTGTCATGTTGTCGGAACCCAGCACCATAATTTGTTCACAAGGTTGAAGCCACTCTGTCAGGCTTTCAACACTTTGACCAGCAAGACGGAAACAGACATACTTGAGAACTCATGATATCTGATCATGCTGTTCCAATGCAGTCACTGTCCATGCTACAAACAGTAGCTTATTATCCATGATGGACTAAAGTATGATTTAACCAACACCCAACAAATTTTTCCTCAATCAGGTTTGAAGAGGAACTTCAGGAAGTCTTAAGATGAAACTTAGAACTCCAGCATTATCTTCCAGATTCAACCGAGGGAGTCAAATGACCAACTTTTCTAAATGATATGTAGTGATGCTGTAAGAACAGGACTTTGTGGTTGGTGTGCAAATTCCTGCTGAGCAGAGGGAGGGCAATGGCTGTTCATTGAAACAGAGTTGTCTTAACAGTTCCATGGGTTTTTTTGGCAACCAAACATCAAGGGAAGTACAATTCCACCTCTCCCCTAAAGCATCTGAGATGGGTAATCAGCGGGGCAGGAATGCAGATGGAGAGTGAGGTTTCGCAGATACACTGACTGCAGGCAACATCCCAACATCCTTCCAACCTCCTCACCAGCCCTCAAACTAAACAGTAGAAAATAGCCTTCATCTAGAACACAGTATGGGTATGAGGACCAGCAGTGGTACAGCATGCAATCACCATGCCTCGAGTCTTGCACCAGATACTCCTAAACATTTGTGCACTTTTGATCTCCTGCCACAAAGGTTTTAGGGCTACAAAGAGTACCTTGTTATCCATGAGTGAAGTATGACTTAACGAAAACCCAACAAGTTTCTCCTCCACCTGATTGGAGGAGAAACTTCTGGAAGTCTTAAGGTGAAGCTTAGAACTCAAGCATTATCTTCCAGATTACACCGAGGGAGGCAAATGGCCACCTCTTCTACCTGAGACGTAGTGATGTTGTAAGAGTAGGACTTTGTGGCAGGTGTGCAAAGTCCTGCTGAGCAGAAGGAGGGCAATGGCTGTTCATTTAAGGAGGGATGTCTTAGCAGTTCCTTGAGCCAAGAGACAGCATTGTCAAAGGCACATCGACCCCCGCCCCACAATAATGTTCTCAATGAGGATAACAGGTGCATTCCCATGCTTTCCTACAATTCCCTTGGAGACCATTGGATTGTTTTGGCATTCACTCCAAGGAGAGCAGGATTCCACATGTCCCCTAAAGGGCCTGAGAGTGGAAGGAGCGGGGATTGAAGGGGAGAGAATTGAGGCTGAGCTGGGCAGTTGCACTGACTGCAGGCAACATCCCAACCTCCTTCCAGGCCCATCACCTGCCCTCAAACTAGATGGTAGAATCCAGCCTTTCTCTAGAACAGATAATGGAAATGACCCACAGCACTGACACTGCATGCTACCACCATGCCTCAAGTCTTGCACCAGATGCTCCTAAACATTTATGCACTTTTCACCTCCTGCTACAAGTGTAATAGGGCTACTTCCTCCCTCACTAAAGTGTATGACCACTTGTATGGTAACACACAGGTGCCAAATCCCTTGTAAATTCGTTGAAAACCAAGAGGCATGCTTAAACATGGTGGCTCACCTGATTAAAGCTTGTGTGCCACCTGATTTGGTCAGCAGCAATGGTTAACTCTTGCCCTGCAGGAGCCTGCGGGTCCAGGCGCCCAACTTTCACTCTAGCCATGGAGCCATTGGGGAACATCAGCCAGTTGGTAACATCAAACTCTGCAACCAGTTCCTGATTTCCATTAAAATGCACGATGTCTCCAGCATTGTTATTGAACGAGATGCTGCTTAGAAAGTGATGGAGCTGGATTGGAAAAGAATATTCAGGAACGGTTAGCATGATCTGGAAATTGCAGCAATGAGTTTCCCTTGGGCTTGTTTCAACATAAATCTCAATCATTCTCTTCCATTGACATGATTTGTTGAGTTTATATTTCTACTTGGCACTTTGGTCCAATTAGCTCAATTTGAGATGTCAAAAGAAACTAGTAATTTGAATAGATCAGAGATGCATAATGGCTTCGATCCACATTCAGACTTGGGTACAGTATACTCATGAAAATTGCTGGTCTCATTTATA
Source organism: Varanus salvator macromaculatus (assembly GCA_023646645.1). NCBI lineage: Eukaryota > Metazoa > Chordata > Lepidosauria > Squamata > Varanidae > Varanus > Varanus salvator. The sequence continues at coordinate 690,518 of JAIXND010000782.1, forward strand.
TCTGTTGGTCATGTATAAGCATAACTAAATGTGGATCCATTCCAGTCTGATCTGAAGTACTACAAACATGTATTTACAAGAAGGAAAAAAGTAATTATTTTATGCAGAACTGCAATTCTTTTCATGCTTTAAGTACCACTGTTTTGCAAAGCAGTATTGAGGTGTACCTACCTGCCATGGTTGCACATTCTGTACAGCCAGCCTCTCTCTTCCCACCCATCTTCTGTGTTTGGAGCTGGATTTAGATACAGCATGTAAAGCCCATGCCACAGCATAGACAGCATTGTAGACATTATAACTGTGTCCAGTCATGTTCATTTCAAACAAGATCCCAGGAAGAGTCTCCAGCTTCTCATCCCCTAAGCAGGTCACTTTGTCCTCTTGCATAACTTCAGCCATGCATAGTAAACAATTGAATGCATGTTCCCAGAAGTCTTGGATGAAGTCATCTCCTTTAGCCCATGAAGGTCTAACCATCTGAACAAACTCACGGAATCCTAATGGCTGGCTTGAGTGAACACTGAATGTGATGGAACCATGGAAAGTTTCTGTATTCCATGTTCTTTGAACAGGCAGTGATGCAAAATCCCAGTGAGAAGTAACAACCCACACTTTACCCAGTGGAAGATATCCTAATAAGGGTGCTAAAAATCTGATCATTCTCCATACTTGAAATGATGGAGGCTCTCCATAGACAAAGAAAACATTGGCTTTGCTCTCAAAGACAATTTCAAGGTTTCTCCTGTGTTGCCAAGTTGCAGCAATCATCTCATCTATGTAAGACCATTTTGAAACCCTTAGTATGAATTCATAGCAGATTCCATGCTTGGAAAGCATTGGTACCATGGTCTGTAGAAACTTGTTCCCTCTGTCATCATCCACAGCTGTAAGCCCAATCCATGTCCATCCAAAATGGTGAAGAAGTCGCACGGCTCCCATGTATTGCTGAGCTTCATTTGGAACCATCTGGTACAAAAAGGGCATTTGTTCCTTAGCACCTTCTTGTGGCAAAAATGATCCATAGGTGAGCTGAAATCAAACATGCTTGGAAAGATTGTAAGAGAAAGATAAATCCTAGAAAAGTATATATTTTTGGATATATTGGAGATAATCTTAAATAACAGTCAGAGTATAAGGTGTTTCTGTTGGTCATCTGGACAAGGGAACACATATGTCATGCAGAAAACTCAAAATTAAATGTCCTCCACCTTGCTGTTCCATGTCTTTGCTTAACAGTTTTTCCTTAGAAAAGAGGTTCCTCAAGGGTCAAGATCCAAGGAGTTACTATGTTTAATATTAAGACTTTCTAAACTTGTTCAGGTTTTTTGAAAGGTTGCATGATCTCCCACTTCAATATTATCTTCTTGTGACTAAACATTCAGAATTTCTTTAAACATGCACTGGGAGACATGCTTTCTGAATACCCCTTTTCCCTCTGACTCTCTTCCAATTCTGGTATAATCTTTAAACTTTGAACATGGTACATTGGAAGACATGTGATCTGACTACTGTGAAATAAAATGGAACCATAGGTTTTCATAGCTTGGAAACTGTCTTTATTTAAATAGGCTAAAATCACAATGCTTCCAATGCAATTCTTTGCAGTGTAATACTGATTTCTGTAGAAGTAACTGTGGATTCAGTAGTGAGTGCTCTTAGGAAAGTGCATATTACAGGCAACATATAAAGTGGTGTCTCAGCTAAGACCCATCTGTACATTCCATTTCCCAGGTTTTAGCAGTGAAAGTGGCAAGACATTACATTTATACAAAGTTAATATTTCTTCAATCTTTCAGAAATATTTAAGCTTCATGAAAATAACATCATTTTGAATATAACTAGAATATAGCAATTTTAATGGATTTTTAGTTGTTTAGTGATGATTGGAACAACCAAAAAACTCACATTTGTCCTTGTGTCCAGATGATTTTCTCAAAAATCATGTCACTTTTTAATGTTACAGTTTCTCAAGAGACCAATGTCCTATCTGTTCAGACAGTAATTATGTTCTATTTTACTTGTATTGGATAATTATTCCAACTCAAAGTTTTACCTTATGAAGTTTTTATGCATTCATTCATTCATTCGAGTATTTTAATTTAGTGCCTCTCAGTGGATTAAGGATGAGCCTGGACAACCTTTGTTGCTCTCCCCACTCTGTCTCCCTATCACAACAGAACTACAACCTAGAGGGGATTAGTTCTTATATATCACTTTCTATGGCATGTGAGATTGTGCTTTCTGCTAAGTCTGTTTAGAAACCTGCGCATTTAAAAGATCCATATTAAGAAACCAGGATATGGGAAACTAAGCTGAATGCTTTAACTGCCATGCCTTGACATGAGTATTGATGTTGTGCACTGTCACAATTGCACTTTCTTCAACCTGGTTGTCTATTGCTTTATGAAGCATCCAAGACTTAATGTATTGTCAGAGGGAAGCCCTTGTGAGTTAACCTATGTCCTTATACTGTGAGATAACTAATGCTTTTACTGGGTGAGTTGACAATTAGAACTGATCGTCCTCTTTGGTGCAGCAAGGCTGAAAGCAGTACTGCTACTGAGGAAGCGTGGTGTATGTAATCAGTTTCTTTCTTATTACTACATCGACACCAAAGATATTGCTGATAATGCTGGCAAATGTCAAAACATGGGCTTTTAGATGAAAGAGGTGAACCTGGTTTATCAAGGGTACCAAGAAAAAAAAACGAGTTACACCTTCTCTGATTTTTGCTGCTTGGCTATCTGTTTTGTTTTGGTTTGGTTTGGTTTGGTTTGGTTTGGTTTTTTGTTCATCTAAACATAATTTTTTCTTTGTTTATTTGTTTATTTTTCTTAAAGAGTAAGAACAACTGAAAATCCCACATAGTGTTTGAAATACTTTCTTATATACCACCATATGCAGGATTTTATTTTCTTCTCTCAAAATTCAAAATTTGCATTTCATTCTCTTGTATTCTGGATTCTTACTTGCAGAGCAGTTTCCATTTCACCGAAGTCATCTTGAATTTGAGCACAGCTTTTTGAAATATTAACCACCCTTCCTTTATCTGGGTCATGCTCAGGTTTGTTATACATTCTTTCCATACTTCCATCTATGTAACTGATATGTTAGCATGAAAATTAGGGGGTCCATGAAGAGCCCTGTGGAACCTCACAAAAATCCCATGCTAGTTTAATGAAGAGTCAGTTTCAGCATATGGTTTTCTGGCAAGGGATGAATACACCTGCCTAGGTTGTCAGGTTGCCTGAAATTTATCAGAGTGTGGACTGATCACAGAATTCATCAGAAACTTGAATGAATCAAAGATACTATATCACAGCCAAGAAAACCTCAGGGACATGTGCACCCAGGTTTTCCAAAAACTGGTGAATGCATCTGACTATGTTGTCACATTGCCGTTATCTCATTGTTTGCTAACAGATCATGGAACTGATAGTCAGATGCTGGCTGAAATGAAGAAGAGTCTGTATCATACTGAAGAAGAGTTCAGGCACATGTGCACCCAGCTTACCTGGGGAGTCTTATGAGTTGCTGAAAAGATAGCTATGTTGGCAGAGATTTCAGAGAGGCATCCTCCAATGAGAGCAATCACATTATTCTGGTTGTGGCATTTGAAGTTGGGAACAAACCTGTGCTGTGTGGAAAGGAGGTTCAGGATGGCCTTGAAGGTCATTTTTGCTGTGTAGTAGCTATTGAGGATGTGGAAGCCCAGAGATATATTGGGTAATATTTGTGGATCTTCATTGATCTCCTTCACAGCAAATGCCAAGGCTAGGACATGTTGATAGTTCTTGGGCACAGAACTGGAAGGACAGTGACAGGCTGATTGAGAGAATCATCATCATCATCATCACCACCATCACCACCATCAACACCTCCACCACCATCATGATTTTTTTTTCAAGACTGAGATACAGATTGAAAACATCAGATTGCACTGGAAATAGCAATAGGAAAGGGGAGATAAATGAAGACATCAAAAAGGTTATGTTTCCCTTGAAAAAATAAATGCTGTCTAGTACTTATTACAGTAGAGTATGCATTTATCAGAGTCAAATGTTTTGCTTACCTATTATAATTAGAAGAACAGGAAAAGCGTTCAATAACCCTTATATTTATATTATATTATATATATTATATTATACATTCTATTACATTATATATAATATAATATAATATTTATAATATTTTATATTATATATATATAAATATATATAATATTTTATATAAAATATATATTTTATATATAATATTTCCTGTTCAAATCTATTCTCCACTTTCCTGTATATTTCAAATATTCCACTTTGACTCATCATATTTTATCTCGGTACTAAGGATAACATATGTAATGGCATGATACCAGTACACAATACTACTAACATCATTCATTTTGCTTGATGTCAAAGGCATAGCAACACAATTGAGTATATGTTCTTTGACAACATTAAATTTGAGAAAATATTTCAAGTGAAAAGAAGAAAAGGGAACATTGCCGGCTCTGTTAACTCATCTACACTTGGAGACATAACGTTGCTAGCATGTGAAATGAGTGTAATGGTGCAGTAGTTTGAACATTCTTTGGCATTGCCCTTCTTTGGAATTTGAATGTAAACTGACCTTTTCCTATCCTGTGACCACTCTTGAGTTTTCCAAATTTGCTGGCATATTGAGTGTTTACTGCATCGTCTTTAAGATGTTGCATAACTCAGCTGGAATACTGTTGTCTCCACTAGCTTTGTTGTTGCTCAGACTTCCTCAGGCCCATTTGACTTCACATTCCAGGATGTCTGGCTCGAGGTCAGTGACCACCCCATTGTGGTTATCAGGGACATTAAGCTCTTTCTTGTATAGTTCTTCTGTGTAATCCTGCCACCTCCTTTTAATCTCTTCTGCCTCTGTTAGGTCCATGCCATTTTGGTCCTTTATCATGCCCATCATTGCATGAAACGTTCCCTTCATATCTCCAATTTTCTTGAAGAGATCTCTGGTCCTCCCTATTCTATTGTTTTCTTCTATTTCTTTTCATTGTTCATTTAAGAAAGCATTCTTATCTCTTCTAGCTATTCTCATGAATTCTGCATTCAATTGGGTGTATCTTTCTCTTTCTTCCTTGCCTTTCACTTCCCTTCTTTCCTCAGCTATTTGTAAAGCTTCCTCAGACAGCCTTTTTTCTTTCTTACGTTTCTTTTTCTTTGGGATGGTTTCAGTGGCTACCACTTGTTTGCAGAGGGTAGTTCAAAGCCAATGATCTCTGATTTTCTTCCAAATCAAATGAAGGACATAAGAGCTAAGCATGGCTCCTCCAGGTTATCCTTGCTTTTGGCCACAGGACAGGTACACCAAGCTGCCTAAAACATGCTTCGCTACTCTTCTGGTTGAGCTCATCACATACTGAGGGCAACATAGGTGTAAGCCCTTCATGCATTACACAAACCTTCTCAATACCAAAAGAGAAGTGCTAGTGTCTTTCCTGAGGGAACATATTCAACAATTTTGGGTTAGCAGAGGAGAAAGTGTTTTTATGTGTGCCCAGTGAATAGGTCACTCAAATTCATGGTGCCTTCAGAAGGAATTCTATGATAGACTGTCACCATTGGGCAGATTCCTTGTAGAACAGACTGTCAGGAAGCAAGGATCTAAGCCATTTAGGAGTCAAACTTGTCCACGTTCCAACAGAAAACATCCAACATCTTCCAGCCAGCTGTCATAACTGAGCCATGCTGGGAGCTGTAGTGCACATGACTGAACCCTTGTGGAATTAAATGTTAAGAAGAAGATGCTCACTTTATGAGTCAGTCCACAAAAGTGATTGACAACCAATGCAAGTCTTTCTGGACAGGTGCAATATGATCCTTGTATTGGAAGAACTAATTCAAGGAAAATAAATTGCAAGCATGTGTTCATTTATGTGTGCCAGTCCTCTGTCTTCATTTAAGATCTGTTGAGTGTGCAAAATTAAAATGAGAGAAACAGTAATGAAAAGCAGTATAATTATAGAAATGGGAAGGGGAGAGAAGAGCCCCTCATATCCTCTACTCTGTTTGTAAAATCCCACTGAATATAAAGATGGGACAAAAGAATTACCTCCCCCTCCCCCTCCCCCTCCCCCTCCCATTTCCCCCTCCCCCCTCCACTCCCCTCCAATTTGTGCATGCAACAATGCATTCAGCACTGACCTGATCTCAAAGTATCTCAAAGAACAATATCAGCAAAGTGGTTCTTGTTTATAAATTTTAAATGATATGCCAGCCTCAGTGGATTTGATCAGAGTTAAAAATACTTGCAGTAGATACACCAACAGCAATAGATTGTAGATTTCAGTGTGCCTACTCTACACATGACTGATCTGGAACCAGCACATTTCTCAAGCCATTGTTACGTGTGGATCCAGATTTAGTCAAATGTCCTTTTAAAAATGTTAATTCAGAATCTGACTCCAACTTAAATCCAACTGGAGGGAAAATGTAGCAGGAAAATGGCATCACATATACATGAATCTTCCAGATTCTTGTGGAAACATGCCTTTGAAGTTCATTTCCATACCTCTGCTAATTTTCCTTTTCAATCTAGCTCCATCACTTTCTAAGCAGCATCTCATTCAAAATCAATACTGGAGACACTGTGCATTTTAATGAAAATGAAGATTTGGTTGCAGAATTTGATGTTACCAACTGGCTGATGTTCCCCAATGACTCTATGGCTAGAGTAATAGTTGGAAATCTCAACCACTGATTATAACCAAATCAGGTGGCATACTAGCTTGAACCAGGTGAGCCACAGCTGCAAATGCTAATATATACTAGCAATCAATACTTGCTGATTGACATTGCAATAGTCCAACAGAGAGGATACCTGAATATACTTTTGCTAGGGTCTGCTTATCTAGATAGATAGACAGTAAATCGATCAGCCAGAGCTGATATTTGAGATCATTGTCCTCCTAACCTGAAGCAGGCAAAAAAAAAAAAAAAAAAAAAGGAACCTTCTGTCTGCCTTCTTTTCAGCACTTTTCTTCTGAAGAAAAAGGCCTACATAAAAGGTCTACTCTTATCGACCACTTGGAATGTAGATATATTGTTATAATTATTGTTAACCATGATGATGGTGGTGGTGGTGATGACAGGCCAAAAGTATTAAAGAAGGTTCTGTTGAAGCCTTATATAAGCATAATAAGGTTGACAGACAAGTGGCTTGCGAAAGTACAGAGAGCTCTGGGAGAATTAACCTCTCTCAGTCCAGCCTTTCTGGCACTTGTATATTTTACCCCGCAAATAAGAATATACTCAACATACAATGTAGCCCTTTCAGCTTCTCACACATAATGCAACTTCAAAAGCTAGCAACTCCCTGGAGAACTGTTGCCTTTCCATAACTTTGTCTAAATTACTGTTTTCCATTCTGTGGTGCAACGTATTGCCCAGCTTATGGACAAATCAGCATCCATCTGGGAAGACAAAGAATATATCAGCCTGCATGAATGGACAAAGAGATATAATTATCTGCAATGCCATTGTACTTCGACACAGATTTCCCAGCACACCAGGCAGTCAATCAGTTAGCAATGCAAGCATTCACTACTGAATTGAGACACTAGTCAGTCTGACAATCAGAACATAAAAGAGCCATTGATGGGAGGAAGCATGGATGTGGACTTTTTGGGGAGACATTTTCTCAGCAGAAGGCTCAAGGGGATGATGTTTCTGTCACTGCTTCTTCTATGTCATGCTGTCTGCAAGAGACATTCTATCAATTGCACTACTACTGATGATTCCCTCCCGATTCCTCATAAATTCTACCAGCCAGGTGATGTTGTCATTGGTGGGATTGTTTCTCAGGTCTTCTTCTTCCATATCCTTTCTTTTGTTGAACAGCCTGCACAGACACGTCTTGGTGAAGCAATGTAAGGCATTGTTTCTTCTCTGCTTTCCCTAATATTTGCAGCTCATTATGAAAATGCACCACACTCCACTCAAATCAATTTAATTACTTGGTGATCTACAGTAGGTTCACAAAAATGGGGGGGGGGGTGTTAGTAAATGTACCACATACTGAAATATTGAGGGATTTCTTTTTTCCCACACACACCTTCATTCCCAGTCATCAGTTGCTCCCTCTCATACAATCCATTCTTCTGGATCTTTCTTATTCCGTATGGTTGTACTTTAAAAATATTTCCTTTGAAAAAATGGGGAAAGGTGCTTGGAACTATTTACTGCTCTGAAATTTCTGGGATAATGTCTTCATGTGTACATGTGTTTATGGAAGCTTGCAGAGTTCCCTCTTCCTCCTTCCACTTATTTTCTCAAATATCATATCCTTAAGGAACATTCACTTGAATTGCATTCATAGGCCACTGATCTCAAGTAATTGGAATGATCTACTAAAAGAGTTTTGAACTGGAATAATGCCATTGCATTTTTTTTTCATTGCTACATGGATTCTCTGTGATGAGTGTAAGTGGAAAAAAGAATGTATGGCTGTTTACAAGGGTTTGTTGTTTTTGCTATTGTCATGTGAATACAAATTATATGACTCCAATAAATGCATTTGGTACTACTATATGAAGCATTACACTGATCTCTAAGTATGCTGAAGAATTATTGCCTCATTGGAAAAATGCCCATATCGAAGTGCTTTCTTTCCTTTCCTTCTGCTATGACCCTTTTCAGGGCCAGCCAATGGTTTAAAACTATAGCTTGGTCTTTAAAACAAAGATCATCAAAACATGATGAGGATGAGGTTGATGTTTCTCTCAATGAACCAGCCTGTTACTCTTCTTCCAGTCCTGTGCCCAAGAACTACCAGCATGTCCTGGCCTTGGCATTTGCTGTGAAGGAGGATCCACAAATCTTAACCAATATCTCCCTGGGCTTCCACATCCTCAATAGCTACTACACAGCCAAAATGACCTTCAAGGCCATCCTGAACCTCCTTTCCACACAGCAAAGGTTTGTTCCCAACTTCAACTGTCACAATGAGAATAAAGTGATTGCTCTCATTGGAGGATGCCTCTCTGAAATTTCTGCCAACATAGCTATTTTTTCAGCAACTCATAAGTCTCCACAGGTAAGCTGGGTGTAAATGTGCTCCGAGGTCTCATAGGTGTTACACAGAATCTTCTTTGTTTCAGCCAGCATCTGACTGGGACTACTGCAATGTATTAGCAAACTGATGAGATGAAGGCAAAGTGACAACATAGTTTATTGTTGAAAAACCATAGTCTGAAACTGACTTCTCATCAAAGTGGAATGAGGGTTGCAGTAGAGTAAAACTGAACCCTTCATTTTTGTGTTAATGTATCAGTAACAAAGATGGAAGTATGGAAAGGATGTATATCAAATTTGTGGTGACTTAAGACGAGGAAGGATGGTTAACATCTATTCATTTATATTTCATTTATTTAAAGCTTTTATAGACCATCTGTCTACTGACATCTTGGGATGGTTTCCATTTCAAACACTGTGCGAAATTTAAAGATGACTTTTCTGGAATGGCAACTTGTCTGCAAGTAACAAACCAGAATTCATTGGAGAGAAAAGCAAATTCTGAATTTAGAGTAAAAACCAAAAAATGAAATCCTGGATATGGTGGTACATGTGAAAACGACTGTTGAAATAGAATCAGTTGCACACTATAACTTTTTTTCTTGTTTTTCTAATTCACCAGAAAGCCATACAGCCAAGGACCAAAAAGCAAGGAAACTGAAAGGAAGGATCCAACATGCGTTGTTCCCAGCACTAACAAGTTGCACTTTGTTCTGGGTACCTCTGAAAAACCAGGTTCTCCTCCTCCCTCCCAGAAGGGTTGACTGCCTTCATTACAATCAATATCATTAGGCTCACCGTACAGTTCTGTGCTCAATACAGTTTACAGATACCCTGCTTCATCAGTAGCATTGGTGCAACAAGATTTCACAATATCAATTAACCCACTAAAAGCATGAGTTAGCTCACAGTATAAAGACATAAATTAGCTCATTGGGTAGCACTTTGACAATGCAGTAAGGATTTGATGCTTCATAAGGCAGCAGAAGACAAAGTCTGATAGTCTATTTGCTGATGCACCTTCCATCCTCCCCATCTCAATCTGGGTCTGAAAGAGACAGGGAAAATCTGGGTCTATGCAGGGTATCTTTAAGTAAGTGCAATTGTGAAATTGCACAATGTAATCAGTGATCGTAGGACTTAACAGTTATATTTATTGTTTAATATAATATAATTTAATATATTTTAATATATTAATTAATTAATTAATTAATATAATAAAATTTTATTTTATTATTATTTATTATTATATTATATTATTTAATAATAAAATAAAAATAATATAATATAAAAATTAATTAATATAATATAGTTTAATATAATATTGTTTAATATATAATAAGTTAAGGACTTAACAAATATATTTATATAATTTATATAAATATATTATATATTTATGGAATGCGCTCCCCAGAGAGGCTCGCCTGGCGCCGTCTTTGCTTTTCGGCGCCAGGCGAAGACCTTTTTATTTAAACAATATTTTAAATGTTAATTTATTTATATTGTGGCGGTTTTAATTCAGACCTGGAGATGGGCCAGTTTTTAATGTTTGTGAATTTTAATGTTTGGAAATTTTAATGTATTAGAATTTGTTGTTTTATTGTTGTGAGCCGCCCTGAGGCTTGTGGCAAGGGGCGGCCTATAAATTTCCAAATAAATAAATAAAATAAATAAATAAAAAAATATTGGAATTTATTCCCTCACCATTGGAAATCACTACTGATGGAGAGACAGAGTGGGGAGACCAACTGAGTGTGTTCATACTCATTGTTAATTCTCTGACAGGCATTAAAATAAAATGCTTACTTCAGAAACTGCATTATGTAGAACTTTGAGTTACAATCAGTTTCCAGTACATAAGGAATAGAAAGTCACCACTGTCCAAGCAGAGAGCACAGTGGTCTTTTCATGACTTTAAAGGGTGTCATTGAGTTTAAGAAAATTCCCTTTGGCATGAGGAGGAATGTGAGGTTTTGGGTTGTTAGACTTGCTGCTAAAAATTGTAAACCCATCAGAATTTCAGAATTGTCATGGCATTTAAAGATTATATTCAAATAGGAGGAAGTTCTAAGGAGGGGAAGACAGATAGCAAGGTAAAGGAAAACAAGTACAATGATGCAATTTTAAAGAAATTGTGCAAGCTTAGCCTGAAGAAGAAGAGATTAAAGTTGGAGATCATTCAACTTGTCAAAAACTTGCATTGCCACAACAGAAAAGAAGGCACAGACTGGTCCTTTCCTCTGCGGAAGATATGCCTAGATTTCTGCTTAATATTTAGGGGAAAAAGAATATATTTTCATATTGACATATTCAAGCAATGGAACTTAATGACACTCAGGGAAGGAATTCACTACTGGTGCCCTTTAACCCAAAGGCTACTCAACAATCTCATAGGGGACAATTATTTTTGAATTTTCTTCATGACATTGGTTTTCCTTGACCAGATGACCAACAGGATTCTCTACCATTCTCTCTTTCTATGATTTAATTTTCTTTCAATCTCTCCAAACATATTTCATTTCAGTTCACCTATGGATCATTTTTGCCACCAGAAGGAAGTGAAAAGCTAATGCCCTTTCTGTACCAGATGGTTCCAAATGAAGCCCAGCAATACATGGGGGTCGTGCAACTGCTTAAACATTTTGGATGGAAGTGGATTGGGCTTGTACCTATGGATGACGACAGAGGGAACAAGTTTATACAGACCATGGTACCAATGCTTTCCCAGCATGGAATCTGTTATGAATTCATACTAAGAATACCAAAATTGGCTTATATGGATGAGATGATTGCCTTGGCATGGAAGTACAGGAAGAGCTTTGAAATTGCATTTGAGAGCAAAGCCAATGTTTTCCTTGTATATGGAGAACCTCCATCATTCCAAGTATTGAGAGTTTTGCTCTTTTTTGCACCCTTATTCAACTTGCCACCACTGGGTAAAGTGTGTATTACTACTTCCCACTGGGATTTTGAATCACTGCCTCTTCAAAGAACTTGGGATACACAAACATTCCATGGTTCCATATCACTCAGTGTTCACTCAAACCAGCCATTAGGATTCCACAAGTTTCTGCAGAAGGTTAGTCCTTTCCGGGACAAAAGAGATGGTTTCATACAAGACTTCTGGGAACATGCATTCAACTGCATATTAAAAATGACTGAAGTGATGCAGGAGGGCAAAGAGTCTTGCTTAGGGGATGAAAAGCTGGAGACAATTCCTGGAATCTTGTTTGAAATGAACATGACTGGACACAGCTATAATGTCTACAATGCTGTCTATGCTGTGGCACACACTTTGAATGAAAAATATGAATCCATCTCCAACCACAGAAAATGGGAAGGATGAGAGAAGCTGGCTCTACCAATTATGCAACCATGGCAGGTAGTTGTACCTCAATACTCTTTTGCAAAACAATAGTACTCGCAGCATAAAAGAAATTGCTGTTCTGCATAAAAGTATTACAGAAAATGGATAAATGTCTGAGAATTCATTTGGATAGTAGGACCAGTCTGACTGGTATGGATAGAGATTTAATTATGCTTTGAGATGATCCACAAAATTCACTAGGACCAGAGATTTCCATATACAAGAGTAAAAGTGGAGTGCCACTCTGATCTATTCAAATGATTGTGTTCATTTGATCATTCAAACTCATTTCAAGAAAGCAAAATGCCAGCTAGAAATATGAACTCACCACATGCTGTCACAAAGCGATAACAATTGAGATGTTGTTTAAGTAAGTTCATGTGAGCTCATTGCTGCAATTGCAAGATCTCACTGTACCTTTTTCCATAATCTTTTCCAATCCAGCTCCACCACATTCTAAGCAGCATCTCGTTCAATAACAATGCTGGAGACACTGTGCGTTTTAATGAATATGGAGAGTTGATTGCAGAGTTTGATGTTACTAACTGGTTGATTTTCCCTAATGGCTCAGTGGCTAGAGTAAAAGTTGGAAGCATGGACCCCCTGGTTCCTGCAGGACAAGAACTAACCATTGAAGATGACCAAATCAAGTGGCATGCAAGCTTTAATCAGGTGAGCCACAGATGCAAATGCTTAAATATTTAGACATTCCTCTTCATTCATATGGTTTTTCAAAGGAATTTGGCCACTGAACAATACTTTAGAATTGGTTGATACCGTTTCAAAATGGAGAATGCAGCCTAGTTGCAGATGCTCCAAAGTCGACAAATGTGGAGATTTAAGAGCATCTGGTTCAGGTCTTGAGGCATGGTGGTAACAAGTCCAGCCACTGCCATGCTTCATTCCCTTCATATCTAGATAATGGCCATTTTCTACCCTCTAGCTATAGGGCCAGGAAGAGTGAGGGAAGAAGGTTGGGCACTGCCTGTAGTCAGTGCCACTCCAGAGCATCAGTCTTCATTCTCACCCCTGGCAACACCCTCTATCATCTTTCAGACCCTTTTCTGGGCCAGCATGATCCTCTCCTTGGTGTTTGGACAGCAAAAGTTCTGAAACCCTTCCAGAAAATGTCAAGAGACCCTAAAATTGCAGGCTTAAATATACCTGAGAACAGACATGGTGTATTTTGAGGGGGTGGGGGGGTCAAAAGCAAATCTCTTGGGTCCAGGAACTGATTTGTTGAACAGGAGAGCCTTAAGACCTAATGAAAATCCTTTTCAAATCTGATTCAGGAGAAATATAGTGGGTCTTTGAAATGTCATTATTCAATCAATCATGTCTAACACACTACTTTTTGTAGCATGTACAGTGATTGTGATTCTTCAACATGAGAAACAATCATGAGTTGCCAGCAAATATTACAGAGTGATTTCAGCTTTGAAAACAAATTGTGCTGCTCAGTTCAGACAATATGATAGGGCTCTTTCAAACAAAAATGGCTCACAAGTCACCACATGTTATCATGTTGTGGGAACCCATTCTCAAGACATAGACCTATGCTTTTCTTACCTCTCCATGCTTCTGTGCAGGGACTGCCACTTTCTGTGTGCAATGACAACTGCAGTCCAGGTTACAGCAGGAAAAAGAGGGAGCGTGAGCCATTTTGCTGCTATGACTGTGCTGCGTGTCCAAAAGGAATGATCTCCCACAAGAAGGGTAGGAGGCATCATGTACATAATAAGCCACATGTTGTAGCGTATCCTTAGAAGAATATGAGAACACTCCTCAACACAGAATTTTAAAGAATCTTGTCATTAGCCCAGCACCTTTGCACAGGTAAACAATAACTAACTAAATAGGATACCTAAGCAGCATCCACTATCTTTTAGTTCTATTTTCTGTAAGAATAAATGGTGGTGAACCGAGGGCATAGAAGGATTCCTTTGGCAGGGAGTTCCACCACCAAAGCAACTATTGATTTCTCTGTTGTTGAGTGCATGAAATGTCATTTCCGTAACAGGGAGGTTTGGTCCAAATACCAAAAACAAAATAGAACATGTCAACGTGGGAAGGCCCCAAGCCAATTGGAACTCTGGAACCAGAAGCCCAAGAGGACTTTCTGCACAATATCTCACATGTGAGGAGCGAGTCCATTAGGGCACAATGCAAGCATGTGTGGGCAAAAGCAGTCTACCAAGTCCAGCATTCCTACATTGAGACATACTGGGTAAGGCATGCAGCCAACTGAAGGACTTTTGTTGCCTCAGCCCACATGGCATTGAGCCCTGAGTCATTCTAATTTCTAGATCACATTATCCAGAAATCCAAGTTGGGCTCAGAAAAGGATTGGAACCCAGGGAAGCTTCTTCCACAGGTGGGGCACATCCTGCCCCATACAGTTTCAAGGGGATGAATGTTCTGTGTACCTCTCCAAAACACCCCATGGTAGAGCACAGTGAAGTAATGGAGCCTTGGTGTATCCTCAGCAGATGCCACCATGACCACCTCCATTTTTCCTGTGAACAGGCTTGGCTGGCACACCAGCCAATCATGGAAAAGTGCATCACCCACTTGGGCTGGGCTGCCACCTTGTCATTCAGGAGCAAGCCAGTACAAGGCTAAAACAATTTTGCTAAATGAACCAAGTCATTTCAATAGGCCAGATCTATAGCATGCTGTATTCTGCTTTTCCTCCATAAGTGAACTCAAGGCACTGCCAAAAACAAAATATTGGCCACTATGTAAACAACCTAAATCTTTTTTGGAGACTGACCTACATGAGAAGATGCACTCCTACAATGTTTGTTGATGTAGGTACCAAGGCTATCAACCAATTCAGTGAAATGAACCAAATGATTTTAATATGACTTTTTATTACATTTTGTAGACTGCTTTTTTCTACATAACTGAACTCAGGGCACTGTGCATAAGTCTTCCAGGAAATACCCTCCAGCATCAGGGGTGTCAGGTTTCCCAATACCTATTCCTAGAATGCATAAGTTGAGGGTGGTTGCACTCATGTCCAAAGGCCACTCATGATTGGCCTCTGTGGAAGTGCAATGGTGGACTTTGGTCTGAACCACTGAAAAGAATTAGTTGCTGCTTCTGTATTCATTCTATTGAGCTTCCCATACTCATAATATTGGGCAAAACTATCCAGAGTGCTGGAGTATATAAACCTTTAGGTCAGAAGTATTTTTCTTTATGCTGTGTGATCAGATCAAGAACTCTGTGGTTTAAGAAGGATGGCAGTATTCCATGCCAAGAAAATGGGCCCTGAGATTGAAAAGTTCTTCAAAGACACACATCAAACATTTTATTAAGGCAACACTACCATACAACAATGTCAAAAAATATGCCTCCAGGGCTGCAGCATGTCCTATAAAATTACTGCATGTGCTTTATGCAAATGACATACAGCATAGCCAGGAAGGATTCATTCTGCTATTATTTCCACATGACAAATGAGAACTGTTTCAAAGGGGGACAGGAGGTAGCATTGACAAGTATGCAAAGAACCCAACAAATTTTGGGAGATGGAATTATATGGAAATATGCATTCCTGCCATTTTTGTTGACTCACTGTTGACCTGCATCTAGATTGGTATTCAGTCTTTCCTATCTTTCAGATGTGGCAAACTGCATCACATGTCCAAAACAACAGTATCCCAACAAGAAACAAACCCAATGCATTCCCAGAGTTGCCACCTTCCTCTCCTATGGAGAAACTCTTGGGATCATCTTGACCACCTTGGCTCTTTCCTTCTCCTTCACCACAGCTCTAGTGTTTGCACTCTTTCTGAAGCACAAGGGCACCCCCATAGTCAGAACCAACAACCTAAGCATCACCTACATCCTCCTCATCTCCCTCCTTCTCTGCTTCCTCTGCCCCTTGCTCTTCATTGGGAAACCTGCAAAGGTGACCTGCCTTCTCCGACAAGTGGTTTTCAGCACAGTCTTCTCTGTGGCCCTTTCCAGCATCCTGGCCAAAACCATCACTGTGCTTCTGGCATTCATGGCAACCACACCAGGCTCCAGAATGAGGAAAAGGATGGGGAAAGGTCTGGCCACTTCAATTGCCATTTCCAGCTCCTTGGTTCAGGCAGCCATTTGTATAGTCTGGGTGAGCACAACCCCTCCATTCCCAGATGTGGACATGAACTCATTGGATGGGAAAATCATTTTAGAATGCAATGAGGGCTCTGTTCCCATGTTTTATTGTGTCTTGGGCTATTTGAGCTCCCTGGCGATTGTCAGTTTCATTGTGGCATTCTTAGCCAGAAAGTTACCTGACAGTTTCAATGAGGCCAAATTTATCACCTTCAGCATGTTGGTGTTTTGCAGTGTTTGGTTCACCTTTGTCCCATCCTATCTGAGCACAAAAGGGAAATATGTGGTGGCTGTAGAGATCTTCTCCATTCTGTCCTCCAGTGCTGGCCTACTCAGTTTCATCTTTTTCCCTAAATGCTATATAATTCTCCTGAGGCCTGCACAGAATAGCAGGGAGCACCTAATCAGAAGGAAAAACTGAAAGAATATGTTTCTTTCCTTGCTTACTTGACTTGAAGTCTGGGTGGAATTATTTTACATGAGTTCTTTTTCTGTATACCATCCCATCTTGAATTGTTTTGAGCAAATTTAAGCAGGTATAGCCCAACCCAAATATATCCTCATCTCACTGTTGTTTTTGTTGTTGTTACATTAGATTTCTGTATGGCCCATAGGGTTTCATCATCTAGCTCCCATAATCTCCGACCAAAAGCAAAATTTATGTTGTGGACTTCATGGTAATGAATGAGAATTGACCATGTGCAGGCTGATGTGTAATGGACCACCAACCTCTGCCATATCTCATGTCATTTGACTGCTGGATATTATGCAATTCAATAAATGTATGCATTTGTTCATGTGGCAGTCAAGCTCAACTGCACAAGCAAGACATAAAAGCAAAATCAAACATTATACATTGTGGGTTATTGGAAACATGATTCATTCTGACTCCAGAACTTATGTCATGATTGAGATGGTCCACCCTAGAATAGCTGTTTTTAAAATGATGTTACCAAAGATTACTTTTTTATTTGGATGTTGTCAATTAGGATAATAGGGAAAGAGTTAGAAGAGTCACAAAAAATGATCAATAAATTTAATAATGGTGATAAAAAAGCAAGAATTAATAAGAAATAATGGTATAAGCCATAAAAAGAGGTAGGATTTTTTATCCTGAATATCAAATTATGTTCTGAAACAAATCAATTAATATTTATACCAAATATTATATTGCAGCCTGATAAAATAATATGGACAGATATAGAAAAATAGAAAACTGAGGGGTCCATTCTAAGTTGTTTTCTTAAACAAAATGATAAAGCGTTGTAAAAAAGATAGAAAATCCTGCTTTTAAGAAAAATGTGGTGCAAGTTGAGGAAAGGTACAGGAAAGAATTTATGCCACAATATCTTTTTAAAATCGCATGAGTAGTGGATTTAGGAAAGCATATGAACAAGGAAGAATGGGGGAAAATATGGGACAAGAGAATATTAAAAAGTACATCAATTCAATTTAAGGCATTTTTTATAAATTAGTATGAAAATGTACCTGACACTGGTAAAAGTATTCTAGATAGATAATAAATATTCTAATTTATGTTGGAGATATGGACAAAACACGGGTACCTAATTCCATATGTGGTGGGGTTGTGAAAAGGTTAGGACATTTTGGATTATGGATTTTAAAGAGATTAGTAAAATAATGAATTTTTAAAAAATGGTTCATATTCTGAAATAGCATTGCTGTTAATATTTTTTGAAAAGAAATGGAAATGGAAAATTAAAGAATTAGTGATAAATTTAATAACAGCAACAAAACTGAGAACAGCAAAGAATTGAAAGGAGAAATAGAATCTTCAGTTAACTAAATGGTATACAGTTTGGAATATGGCTGTTAATGATAAATTGACATGTGGGATTAGGGTGAAAAAGGGATTGCTAAGGAATGATTTTAGCATTATATGAGGTTCATTTGTTGACTATGTACTAATGAAAGGGGAAGGTATTCCATGGAATTTGGATGGAAAGGGATATTCCTGAAAGAACGGAGAATTAGAGCTAGAAGCAAGAGAGAGAGTTGGGGGCGGGAGAGGGAGAGAGAGGGAGAGGGAGAAATTTTCTTTTGTATCCTGTGTTGTTTGTTGTTTTTATGATGCATTTTATATTTCTATGCTTTTGTTTTATTTGAGTATAAATAAAATAATTTTTAAAATACATCTGTTCACAGGTGTCAACATGATTCTTTGTAGTTACTTGCAATCAAGTTGTTCTGAGTTACAGTGACACTGTAATTGAATGCCCTTCAAAATATCCTATCCAATCCTTTGATTCCAGTTTGGGGAATTTTTCTATTGCGACCACTGGTGTTAATGGAGAAATTCCTGGCATTAATTGCTGTCTCCATTTTTACTATACTTCCATCATATGTTTTAAAAAAGGGATTTTGAATGCTCTTAATAACCTTTTTTATATCCTTTTCAAACCAGTATGTCTCTAAATAATCACCCTTTCCCCTTAATTCTTTTAATTCAATATCACTCCATATTAGTTCCTTGCTTTTGGCTATAATATTGGAAACTATCTTTAATTGATTTGCAACCCAATACTTTTTAACATCTGGAATACCCAGCCCTCCTTTTTTTGTTTGTTTGTTATAATTCATATCGTAGTACTTTAAGTATTGTTGCTGTCTTCCCTCCACTAAATATACCTTCAATAACTTCTGTATTTCCTTTAATTCTTCACCATAAAACTTGATTGGAATCATCCAGAACAAAAAATTAATCATTGACAAAATTTTCATTTTTATTACTGCTATTCTTCCAAAACATGATAACTTTACTTTTTCATAGATTCCAGTATTATCTTTTATATCTTTAACTTCTCTTAATTTATTGTTTTTAATTTTTGACTATTTTTGGAATATCAATTCCTAAATATCTAATACTGTCTACTATTTTTAATGGATATTTTTCTTTTAATATATCCAATTCTTCACTATTGTGGTTATATAACATCATTTCTGATTTTTCCCAATTTACTTGCAACCCACTATACTACCCAAATTCCTTTAAATGTTCTCTCTACAGTATTTACTGGATCTTGAAATGTTAACAATGTGTCATCTGCAAATAAATTAATTTTAATTTTCTGACATATTCCAGTTGTTTCTATCTGTATATCATTTCTAATTGCATTTGCCCATACTTCCATCATTAATGCAAATAATATTGGGGATAAAGGGCAACCCAGTCTCGTTCCTCAGCTTAAGGTTATTGTTTCTGTAATACCATCATTTGCAAGTATTTTTGCCAAATTTTCTGAGTATAGTTGATTTATTACTTTCTTAAATTTTATTCCAAATCTCATCTTTTCTATCAAAATCTTCATTGTTGGACATTCCACACAATCAAAGTCTTTAAATACATCTAATGCTAATATATTTGCTTTTAAATTTTGTTTCTCAGTATAATAGTTAATGTTTAGTACTCTCCTTACTGCATCTGACATTTGTCTCCCTTTTAAAAACCCACATTGATCATTCTTTATATATTTATCTACAAATCTATTCAACCTATTTACCAATATCACTGTAAAAATCTTAGCATCTTAATTAATAAGGGATATTGGTCATTAAGATCCAGAGTAGATTGCAGTAGTCTGACAGGTTACCGGATCCTAAGGATGTTGCAATGCTCCACCTGTCCAGATAGGGTCATTGTTGATAAATCATCATGAGCTGAAATTATTTGATAAATTATATATTAATAAAAGAATGTGAATATGAACAAAAGTTAAATTAATATTATTCATTTACAGCATTAATTTCCAAAATCCTCTTAAAAATCCCATTGGTATTGAACTTGGGACCATTTTCCTTCTTAGCTGAAGCAGACAAAAAAAAGGAATGTTGTCCTTTTTCCAACATCTTTTGTAATGTTTTAAAGTGTAATGTGACTGTGTTTCCTTAAAGATTGGTAACATTCAGAAAAACAAGGGGGGTAAGGGAGCATGATGAGAGAATGAGGAGAATGGTGGGTGACTGAGAGGGTGTAGAAAAAGATTGGGAGTGGGAGGGGAGAGGGAGAAAGCAGCAAATTTTCAATGAGTCAGCAGTTAAGCCTGAGCGAGCCGTGGTCTGTCAGTAGCTAAAGTCAAGGGGGATTTGTCAGAAGTTAAGAGTTATGGTCCAGCAGAAGTTTGCAAATCTGAAGAGGCACCCTTCTCATAAGCATCCAACAGAGGACTGCTGAGCATTTAAGATTGTAAAGAAGAAGTAGAATACTTGGAGGACGTGTTAGTGAGTTGGAAGAGTCAGAACCTAATGTTGTCAATGTTGTAAGGGTATGTGAGAGAGAAGGTGGCAGAAACCAGAGTGCAGGGAGAAAGGAGGATCTGCATGTGAGGAGTGTTTGTGAAGGGAAAGAGAGATAGTGTTATTCTCATACATAGTTTTACTCACATAATTACACTTCCAAAGAATTACACTTACAATTATAAGAATGTTTTATTTTGTTTATTGCTAATAAACAAAAGTCAGTGTGGTGTAGTGGTTAAGAGCATGGAACTGGGACTTAGACGATCTGGGTTCTAGTCCCCACTCAGCCATGGAACCAACTGGGTGACTTTGAGCCAGTCACAGACTCTCTGCCCAACCTACCTCACAGGGTTTTTGTTGTGGGGATAAGATGGAGGAGGAGAATGATGTAAGCTCCCTTGAGCCCTTGTAGGAAAAAGGCAGGATATAAATTGAAAAATAAATAAATAAATATAAAATAACGCCCCCCCCCCCCACCCAGTGGGGAGATAGACATGATTACAGTTGTGTTCATGCAGGGAAGACATAGAGGAGCTGACGACAGAAGAACTTGCTGAACTCCAGAGTGACCAGCAGACGGCACTTGCTGAGGAGGATTCCACTGAGGAAGAGGAAGACCAGGAGGAGGTTAGCAGTGATGTGATACAATCCATTATGGAAAAATAAATAAATAACAAAGAGTCATAGATATTTTGATTAGCAGTGTCTAATCCTTAGAACCATATAGTTCAATAAAAGCCCTTAAAGTTTCAGCACAACACTGTGGGAAATTAATTAATTAGATTGCAATTAAATGCTTGGGCACAGGGTTGCCTACTGAGAGAAGGAAAGTTAGATTAAAGAAAGTTAAAAACACCCCATATCCCAAAAATTTGTAGGCGTGTATTCATGACACCTTTCTTCTCTCTTCCCAAGATATTCTACATTTTGTCTCTTATCACCCAGTCATACCTAGAATGCAGATTTCTTGTTATAAGTATTTAAAAACCATAATACCATACTGATGGTGATTATGATGGTGATGATACAACTAGCATTCAAGAAATGTCAGTTGAAGGCATTTATAAGCATATAGGTTTGACTGGAAAATGACTTGAAATTCAGAGAGTTTGGGGGGAAGTTAACTCTCTCAACTCAGTCTATCTGCCACTTAATATATTTTAACCCTCAAATAAGGATATGCTCAACAATGGATTTAGAAAATTACCCCTAGCAGTTTTCTCACACATAATGCAACTTCAAAAGCTAGTAACACACTGGGGAACTGATAGCCTCCTATAACATTGTCTAACATAATGTTTTTTATTCTGTGGCTCAATGCATTATCACAGCTCATGGATGAGTCAGCATCTGCAAAGACCTAGACTATATTATTTGTGGACAAAGAGGTATAATTACTTGCTGTACCAGTGTACTCAGGCACATATTTCCCAGTACACCAAACAGTAAATCAGTGAGCAACGCAAACATTCACTGCTGAATTGAGGAGCTAGCCAATCTTACAATTAGAATATATTAAAAGCTGTAGATGGAAGGAAGCATGAGCATGGGCTTTTGGGGGAGAGATTTTCTCAGCATGTTGCTCAAAAAGATGCTACTTCTGTCAATGCTTCTTCCAGGTCATGCTGTGTGCAAGAGGCATTCTATCAATTGCACTGCAACTGATGATCCCCACCCTATTCCACATAAATTCTACCAGCCAGGTGATATTATCATTGGTGGGATTGTTTCTCAGATCATCTTCCTTCATAACATCCTTTCTTTCATGGAACAGCCTGCACAGACACGACTTGGTGAACCTATGTCATTATTCTTTCTTATCTTCCTTTCCCTAATATTTGTAGTTCATAATGAAAATGCATCATTCTCTACCCAGAACAATTTAGTTACTTAGTGATTGACAGTAGGTTCATACAAACATTTTGAGAACTTTAGTAAATCCAGAGCAATTTTGTTACTTAGTGAGCTACAATAGGTACTCAGAAACATTTTAAGTGCTTTAGTAAATATACCATATATTGAAATATTGAGGGTTTTCTTTTTTTTCCCCCAAGCTCCATCCAGAACAATGTAGTCACGTATTGATGTACATCAGTGTGCCACAACACTTTTGAGGCTTTAATAAATATACCACATATTGAAATATTTAGAGAGATCTTTTCTCCTACACATCTCTTCATTCTCTGTCATAAACAGCCCCTTCCCATACAACCCATGTCATCTGGATTTCTTATTTCTTATGGTTCTACCTTAGAAATATATTCTTTTAAACAAAAAATGGACTGTCCTTTGCACTATTCACTTTGAATATTTGCTCTGAAATTTCTGGGGTATTATCTCCAACTGTAGAGTCTATGCAGGCTTGAAACATTCGCTTTTTTCCCTTACATTTGAAAATTTTTCTCAGATTTCATATCTGTCAGGAGCATGTGCTTCAATTGCACTCATGTGCCTTTGACATCAAGTTATATGAAAGAACTGACGGTAGGTTTGTGAACTGCTATCATGCCGTTGCATATTTTTTCATTGGTACAAAGATCCTCAGTGATAGGCAATGTAATGGATTTTGTTGTTTTTGTTATTGTCATATGTATGAAAAACATTTAACTCTGATAAATGCATGCTTTACTGTATTAAGCACTAGACAGATCCCACTCTTCATCCAGTTCTGTGCCCAAGAACTACCAACATGTCCTGGTCTTGGCATTTGCTGTGAAAGAGATCAATGAGGATCCACAAATATTGCCCAACATCTCTCTGGGCTTCCACATCCTCAACAGCTACTACACAGCCAAAATGACCTTCAAGGCCATCCTGAACCTCCTTTCCACACAGCATAGGTTTGTCCCCAACTTCAAATGTCACAACCAGAATAATGTGCCCGCTCTTGTTGGAGGATGCCTCTCTGAGATCTCTGCCAACATTGCTATCTTTTCAGCAACTCATAAGACCCCACAGGTAAGGTGGATGCCCATGTGCCGGGAGTGTTCTTGGGTGTGATATAGAATCTTCTTAATATTTCAGTCAAGCTTCTGACAAATTGCATGATCAGCCAGCAACCTGATTTGATGCAGGAAAAGTGACAGCATAGTCAGGTATATTCACCACTTGTTGGAAAAACAACATCTGAAATTGACTCATTATTTTGTCCCTCCCCTCACTTTCATGCTACTGTATCAGTGACATGGATGGAAGTTTGGAAGCAATGTAAATCAAACTTGTGGATGAACCAAAGCAAGAAAAAGTGGTTAATATTTCAAAAGCTGTGCTAAAATTCAAGATGACTTTGGTAAAATGGAAACTGGTTTGAAAGTAACAAACAATTCAACCAAGAGAAATGCAAATTATGAATTTGGAGGGGGGGACGACAAAATCCATCATACAGTGGTACAGGTGAAAAGAACTACAAAAGTAAAACTAATGAATGAACAGACAAATGAAATATTTTTTTAAAAGGTAAGCTGCATAGCTAATCACCAAAAAGCAGAGAAAGTGAAGGGATAGATCAAAGTCCTACTCAAAATATGTATGTTCCCAGCAGTAAAAAGATGCACTTTTTTCTTGGTACCTATGAAAAACCAGGCTCATTCCCTTTCACAAAAACCCATGTTTTGACATGTACTGTACCTTCCTTACCAGCAATATCTTCAGTGTCACTATAGGTAGAAAATACAGTTTACAGCACCCTCTTTCATCAGTAGTAGTACTGCTCTCAGCCTTGCTTCACCAAAGGGGTCCCTCATTTCTCACTGTGACCTCACTCAGTAAAGGAATGCATTAGCTCACAGTATAAAGATATAAATTAACTCACAGGAGAGGTTCACAGTAAGAATTGGATGCTGCATAAAGCAATAAAGGACCAGGACAGGTGCATATTTGCTGATACAGATTCCATCCTCCACATCTGGGTTTGGGTCCAAAAGACTCAAGGAAAAATTTGGGTTCATTCAGGTTATTTTCAGCTAAGCACAATTGTGACTTCGCACAACATCATCTCTGATCATACAATGTGTCAGCTAAGGCATTCAGCTTGGCTTCCCATAGCCTGACTTTGGAGATTTTGAGCCAACAGGACAGAGCCTTAACATTGATCTATTCAATGTGCAGGTGTTTAAAGGGCCTTAGCAACAGGCATGATCTCACATGCCTTGTACCATGGTATGTTGGAATTTATCCCCTCAAGATTGTAAATCAGTTGTGATGGGGGAGACACAGTGGGGAGAGCCCACTGTATTTTATTTTGGGTCATAGGCTTATAATTTTCCAATTCAAAAAGAATATGATGTCATCAGTGTCCGAGTGGAGAGCACATTGTTTACTTGGGAATTCGTGAGTTTTAAAGGTTACAGCATTTTTGAGAAAATCCCATTTGACACAAGCAGAGATGTGAGGTTTTCAGTTGATATTGTCATTTCAGAAACACAGAAGATGCCTAAAAATTTACAGAATTGCCATGACATGTATAGGCAATTCTGTAAATTTCATAAAGAAAATGAAATTATCTTTATGGAACATGCACATTTCTGAAGTATGGAACAAATACTAATTTTGTGAAAATTGAATGACCCACCCTTATCACTGTGGAAGCCGTAGGAATTTCAAAGTGCAGATGGAATTTAATTGAGACAGGACTTCTATGTTGTCAGTAAGACTCATTTTCCTAAGAATTCTTACTACTGAATTAAGAGTTACTTCTACAAAGTTACTTCTACTACAATGCACACTGTATGTGCTGCAGTTTTAGCTACACAAAAGCAAACATTTCTTGCCACGCTATGAAAACTAAAAGTTCCATTTAATCTCACATTACTCAGATGACTTGTCTTCTAAAGAATCCAGGTCAGGGTGCTGCCACTTAAGATTATATTTAAATTGGAGGAGGTGCAGAGGAGGGGATTTTTGCTTAACATTAAAAAAAAAAAAATCTTAATAATACACACGGCCGGGCAATGGAACTTAATGAAACTGGGTGGAGCTATTTTCTCCTGGTGAAATAGTCTATAACACAAAGAATATTCATACGCTTGATGGGGAACATTTACATTTGAGTTTTCTGAAAAAAAAGGTGGTGTTGTTTGACCAGATTGCCAGCAGGAACCCCTGTTACTTTTTCTTTCTGTGATTTACTATTCTTTCCCAATCTATCCAAACATATTTAATTTCAGCTCACCTATGGATCATTTTTGCCTCCAGAAGGGGCACCCCCACTGGGAAGACCTGCCGCATGCCACTGCACCACTGCGGTGCTCCCCCGCCGCGTGCCATCATGCGCACCCCCACCGGGAAGACCTGCCGCATGCTGCTGCGCTGCTGCAGTGCCCCCCCCCGCTGCCGCGCGCAATTGCGCCCCCCTGCCACCACCACACGCTGCGCTGCCAGTTGTATTTTTCCAACCAGCACTGAGTAAATTTTAAACCATCTTTTTTAAATTAAATGCAAAGCACACACATGCACATGTGCGTGCACACACACAATGTTTAGAAAACCAAAAGCTGCAGTGTATTTTAGGATTTGAATTAAACTTGTAATGCCAGTGCAAGGTGACAGCATAGGCAGCAATGCAGGTGTGGCACAAGACCAATGCTACTACTCTAGTACTCTGGGGAAGCCACAACTGTCTTTGAACCTCATGCCTGAAGCTGTACTTGCATGAGCAATCCTCTCTTCTTCCCTTTTATGTGTCTCTCTATATTAGTAAAACAGTGCACAACATGTACCTGAGGGTTTTGTTTGTTTGTTTTAAACAAGATAAATGATATAACATTGCTTCACTAGTTGCTGTTTTAGATGTGGTTTAAGCTTCCTTAAAAAAAAAAAAATCTGCCAAAAGAGAGGGCAGGGGAAAGAGGCCTCTGCTATTCAGTTGTAGATACGCTTGCTGCTGATTTTCCTCCAGTGCAGAACTGGTAAGCAACTTCCCTGAGAGAACTAAGCAATGGAGCCTTGGTATACCCTCAGCAGATACCACCATGAAAACCTCCACTTTCTGTACTAACAGGCATGGCTGGCATACCAACCAATCCTGGCTAAATGTGTCACCTCCCTTGGGCTGTCTTCCCCCTTGTCATTCAGGAGCAAGCCAGTACAGTGATAAAAGAAATTATGAAAATAAGCCAAATGATTTCGCTATGACTTACTCATTACGCGTTGTAGCCTTCTTTTTTGCCATAATTGAACTTAAGGCACTGCCATAAAAAAGCTTTGGCAAATGCATAAAGAACCCAAAATATTTCTGGAGACTGAACTACATGAAAAGATGCATTCATGCAATTATTTTTTAACTTCTTTTTTTATTCTTTTCTGCAATGAAATAGAATACATGAAAAGAACTGTGAGAGAGACATAAGAATGCCAAAGGATCATGCACAAATATAACATATAATTTCATAAGCTAGCAAATTCCCAGAAAAGTAAAACTTTCTGTTGGTCAGTACTTTGTTCAAGCTCATAAAAATGAGTTCTTTAAACAAATACATTTTCCAGTCAATTATGGAGGAATAAAATTTGCACTGAAGTATAAATATTTCAATATCTTCAATGTTTTTACAAGCTCCATGCTCTTCAGTATTAATTAAACTGTATATACAAAACTTTCCATTTATCATTAAATTCTGTGATCGTTCTTCTCTTTACAAAATTGGTTAATATTGCCAGCACTACATACTGAGCCAATTAATTTTTCCCTGCCTGCATATGTTCGACATTTGTGTGTTTTCCTTTTAGAAGCATTTCTGTAGTGGTCATGTCATAACTGACATAGTCTTTGAGAAAGGGTCTGGCATAATATTCAAAAGACTATTCTTAGCACTTAGTTTCCTAAGTTGATTTAAAAATATATTTTTCCACATGGATCAGCTTCCAGAACCTTTAAATTTTATCACAATTCCAACACATATTGCAACAGGTCCTTTTGTTGAAGAATCAGCTTGTCAAATTCTGTCATGTCTCTCACAGTTTCTTCCCCTGACTGGATATCTTTTACATTTTCCATTACAATTAGATTTTTTCCTATAACTTTTAAAGATGTTTTTTCGATAACTTTCAGAAAAATATACCTCCAAAAAAGCATCTTATGCCAATTTTCTCCTAATGCAGGACTGGCTGTAATTTTAATATCCTTCTTCCCTAAAGCTTCCCATTGGCAGGACAAAATTTCCTTTCCAAGCTTTTGTGTCCGAATTTCCATACAGTTTGTAGCCTGTTGGTTTTTAGTATCAACTGGCACTAATTTATTCTAAAATCGTCCTATTAGCAACTGATCCTTTTCCTGTGTAATCAGCAACAGCAATCACAATTTATTATGGTCAGTGACAAACTTGTCCTTAATAAACAATATACAAATAACACCATGGGTTAAAGTATTCCATCTATTAAAAGACAAAATAACAATAAACAAATGATATCATTTTATTAAAAAGATCACATGATACAATTCCTAATTAACATTTTTAAAGATTGCATACAATATCTTTGTGGATTTTGTAGGCAGCTGCAAAAAAGCTAGCACAACAAGCTATTAGGTGGGCATTGGTTCCTATAAGGAGCTTCCTAGCAACCCCAGCATCAGCTCTGCCTGACCATCTTCTAAACAGACAAGAAATAAACTTGGCCCATTTATTACTGCATGATCCATTTTTATCAGGCCTATATCTGAATCACATACTCTAGAATATGGGTCCTCAAACTATGGCCTGGGGGCCAGATCCTACCCACCATGCCCATTTATCCAGCCCACCATGCCCATTTGGTCCTGTCACCACTCACCTTGACCCATTTGTGGGAGGCAGTGGTTTGCTCACTTGGAGAAAATGATCTCCAAGTGAGGAAGTCACTGTCTCAGGCTCCCGCCTTGCGGTGCGAGCCCCATGCCTCGCCTCCCCT